>CM053032.1:136976629-137147629 GCA_028564925.1 Lithobates sylvaticus
AAGGACAAAAAAGGAGCAGTAAAAGCATATAGCATGCATGAGGACAAAGAGGACATTCACGGTATATTACAATCATGGTAATTATGGAATGTTGAAATAAATACAATACATTAGCAAACATTAAATACATAGAATGTGATGTTAAAGGATAAAACTTATCTTAATATAGTCCTTCTGCAGTACCTGAATGATGGAAGAACAGGTCTCTGGAATAATGATTCCCAGAGCCTGGGTGGAGATCCCAGTTGTGAACTTCAGATCCTGAAGGCTTCTTCTTGGCGACGAGCCTTTGCCCGGGAGTGATGGCTTGCCGCATGCAGGTGTCCTGCTTCATAATATAAGGGGTCAGCAAAGCCAAGAGACGGTGAAAGACGGGGTTTGTCATCCAGAGATAATTCCTGAAATCATCAGGATTATTCTCCTGGAGCTCCCGCAGCAAAAGCACATGACACGATTAAGCAACCAGTTCTTGGTCCAAGAACTCCTCCTCCCCCTGTTCATGGACTAGACTTGGGTCATAGCAATAACTCCAACACCATGCCCAACAACAGCACGAACTCTACGACGAGTACTTAACCGCAACATGGCTAATAAACTAATGGCTGATCAGAATAAACTGACAGAACGCACTGAATCAGAAAAGACCTGAGAAGAACGAGCTGAAAATCAGAAACAAGCGGACAAGAATGCACTGAAAATCAGAAGCGAACTATAAATCGAGCGCACTGAAAGACAGGAACGATCTTACAACACGCAGTGATACGAACCAACAAGCACACCTCCCTTCCCAGTGAGAAAGAGAGCTGTGCATGATGTCATAAGCCTAGGCTAATGACCAGATGAGAAACAGGAAGGGGGCTGTATAAGGTATTTACTGGCAGAAAAAAAGTTTTACTATACAAAGTTAAAATAACAAGGGCAGAAGATTTAATAGATGAAAAGATGAAAAAATGACTGAAGGTCCACTTTAAGAGCAGTCCATTTTTTGTGGACAGTGGTATTCTACAAACAAATGAATGTTTGACTGATTCTCATCTGGAATACTTTTTTATGTATAGTACCTCAAAACCTTTAGCAATGCTCCAGCAACACAGTGAAATACATTTCTATGCAATGATACTAATTTGTACACATTCTGGACTACGCTGCAATTTTTCCCTATTTAAAGTGGAGGGCCACCCTAAAAAAAAAACTGCATAAAAATGTTACTAAAAATTTGGAAGGAAAAAAATTAATTTTTCTTTTTAACTTACCAGAAATGTCTGTTGCTAGGCAGATCGTCCTAATCTGCCTCTTCTTATTCCGCAGTGTTCTTCAGTCTTCTGCTCCTCGCGTCATCTTCTAGTGAATGGGGCGCGGTGTGTTATGGGAACTGTGTGTGTCCCACAACAGCGCGCTCCATTCACAAAGCGCTGTGCGACTCGCGCATGCGCAGTAGGAAACGGGCAGTGAAGCTGCAATGCTCCACTGCCTGTTTCCCTTAGTTGGAATGGCGGCGCCGGGAACCGAGAGCCGAGGGATGGTCGGTCTCAGGGGGCCGACATCGCGGGCACCCAGGACAGGTAAGTCTGCTTATTAAAAGTCAGCAGCTACAGTGTTTGTAGCTGCTGACTTTTAATTTTTTTTTTCCCGTCTGGCCCTCCCCTTTAAAGACAACTGCTAGACCCAGGATCTGACACAATTTTAGGGTTTATTTTTTTCAGCCTAAAATCATTTTCATAAAGTAAAGAAAATGATTGTTGATATCGTCAGAAATGTAGTGTCTTTGTCACTTCCAGTAACCTGAACTAACTGCGCATAGATACAGTGAAGTGAGTTTAGCCCCCCTATGATTGGGGGGGGGTGTTATTTGCAGGGCTATCAGGTGAAAAAAAGCCTGCAAAGAAGACTAATGCAGCCACCACATCTAAGGATTGGTAAGCTGCAATATATTAAATTTTTAGTTTTGGGTTTTAAAACCCTTTAACCACTTGCCAACCGGCTCATGCCGATATATGTCAGCAAATTGGAACGTTCCCACAAAACAAGGTATGGGTACGTTGTCCCCTTTAAGAGCCGCCGGAGGCATGTGCCCGCTGCACGGCAGGGGACCCGATGCGTGTGGAACGAGAGCCAGAATTGGGGATTTGTGTGTGTGAACACACAACTACCTGTTCTATCATGGGAGAGGAGACAGATCGTTTGTTCCTAATAAGTAGGAACTCCTCTCCCAGTCTCTTCCCCCAGTCAGTCCCATCCCCCCACAGTAAGAGGGAACACTAATGAGGGAACACATTTAACCCCATGCTGCCCCCTGGCGTTAACCCCTTCCAGTGACATTTACACAGTAATCAGTGCATTTTTATAGCACTGATCGCTGTATAAATGTCAATGGTCCCAAAAATGTGTCAAAAGTGTCCGATCTGTCTGCCGCATTGTCACAGTACTGCTAAAAATTGCAGATCACCGCCATTACTAGTAAAAAAACATTTTTTATAAAAATGCAATAAAAATGGCATAAAACTTTCCCATAGTTTGTAAACGCTATAGATTATGCGCAAACCAATCAATATACGCTTATTGCCATTTTTTTTTTTTACCAAAAATATGTAGAAGAAAATATATTGGCCTAAACTGATAAAGAAATTTGTTTTTTAAAAATATTTTTGGGGATACTTTATTATAGCAAAAAGTTAAAAAAAAAATATATTTTTTTCAAAATTGTCCCTCTTTTTTTGTTTATATCACAAAAAATTAAAACCGCAGAGGCGATCAAATAACACCAAAAGAAAGCTCTATTTGTGGGAAAAGGGATGTCAATTTTGTTTGAGTACAGCATCGCCTGACCGCGCAATTGTCAGTTAAAGTGACGCAGTGTTGTATCGCAAAAAATGTCCTGGTCATTAAGCAGGAAAATCACTGTAAGTGGTTAAAGGAGATGTATGTGATAGGCTAAATAATTAACAAATATTTGTTTTTCCAGCAGGGGCACTTCTTGCATCATGTAGGTCCCTAAAATGACCGTTATGCTGTTTGAAAGTTGTAGTTACAATGTAGTTACAATTTCAGCAATCCACCCCCTCTTTCTGTCCTTCCTACTGAACAGGCACACACCTAACAAGTTCAGGCACTTTGCTATTCCTGTGCATAATAAAAAAAAGGACAATACGTGGTATAGGCATGGCTGGATTTAGAGGGAAGTGTTTGAGAGGGGCGTGCCCCCTCATCAGGGGTGGCCCGTCTATTAAGGCCACCCCTGCCCATCCATCGCCGCCTCCTTTATTCATGTGTCCGGCCCCTTTCAGGACACTGGCCCATGGATTCCAATGCGGGGGGGCTGTTTTTTTTTTTGAAGCACCGAATAGAGTCAGAGACTCTAATAGGCCTCATTATAGGGTGGGCTTGGGTCGCAGAGAGTGCACTCCGAGCCCACCCAGGTGTGTTACAACAGCAAATCAATATTCGCTGTTGTAACACTGAACCTCCACCCAGCCAGTCAGGAAGCGGGTTTTGACACCGGTCACCCGATTGGCTGAAAGGACAGGCGATCCTATTGGACACCTAGGAGGAGTAGGGGAGGAGCTGGAAGCCGCCATGGAGGAGAGGACATGGTGCAGCCGAGCCGCTGCACCATGCTGTCTGCCACCCGCCACGATGGGGTAAGTGCCGGACCGACCGGCAAACAGTGGGTGGGTGGGTGCCGCTTGGGGGGGGGGATTGGTGGTTGTTTGCCAGCCCACCCAAAAAAAACACCTGCGCCACTGTCCCCTATTCTCCATTGAAGCTGTGCCCATTGGGCTCCTTCTCACATCCCGCTACCACACACAGTCTGAGCACAGGCAGCACAGCTCCTCTCCCCTTCTTCCCCCTCCCTCCTCCTCCTCTCATACAGTACACAGCTCAGATCCGTTTTATTACAGACAGCTGCTATCTGCACACTGCTATACTGCACAGCCACTTTGTATTTGGGAACTTCACAGATCAGAACTGCAGCATAGCAGGCAGCTACACAGTGTGCAGATAGAGACTGTCTGTAGGAGAATTGATCTGGGCCATGTGCTGTTTAAGAGGAGGAGGGAGGGGGAGGAAGGGTGGAGCATGTAGCCCAAAGCCAATCAGAGTAGAAGGAAAGGAGGTGGATCCCAACAAGATTGTCAGCAAAAGTATCTAGAAAGAATGCCCCTCCCACACATAAAATTAATATCATAGTTTGTAGACGATATAACTTTTGCACAAACCAATCAATATATGCTTATTGTTTTTTTTTTTAACCAAAAATATGTAGCGGAATACATATTGGCCTAAATGTTTGAAGAAATTCGATTTTTTAAATTTTTTTTTTTTTTATTGGATGCGCTTTAGAAGCAGAAAGTAAAAAAATATTGTTGGTCTTTTTTTGTTTACAACGAAAAAAATGAAAACACAGAGGTGATCAAATACCAAAAGAAAGCTCTTGTGGGGAAAAAATTAAATGTTATTTGTGAACAGCGTTGCATGACCACGCAATCAGTTAATATAATGCAGTGTCGTATCGCAAAAAAATGGCCTGGTCATAAAGGGGGGTGAATTCCTCCAGGAGTCAAGTGGTTTATAAACGTGGGCTACCAGGCCCTTACAAAAAGTTTAGATTGATGTGAACTCGCTTCAAAAACGCATCTACCACAAGAGCTAACAACCCCCAGATCACAATACATAAAATAGGAATAGGAAAATAGCTAGTTTTGGGGTAATCAATTTATTATAGCATATCATATCATATCGTATATCTTGGCAATAGTATTCTCTTCAGAATGACTGGAAACTTTTTTTTTCATTTCAGTTTAAGCTCATACATGTCCCGTAAGCTCATTTTAAGTTCACCCTATTCATTTACAAAACAGAAAATCCTGCTCATACTTTCCCTTTCTCCTCTGATGCTTCATTTCTGACATTTTTGGCAGACTTTGCATCAGCACTTACTCATCTGTATTTATACACTCTCTGTAGACATTAATAGACTTACTCAGCTCTCAGTCCTCATCATGTTTAGAGGGTTTCCCTAGACCACATATGAATAAACTACTACTGGCATGTCTTTTTCTTCTAAGCTGTTATCTTGGTCATGGAAATGATTCATTGTAAAATGACCTCACTAGGAAAGAGGTCTAACATAGAAGCCAAACATGTCTCTATACACTTGCGTGCCACTGTGCCCATCATCCGTCACTTGTTGTGATTGGGCTTCTGCTAACAGATATGGTCGCAATAAAGGACTTAAAGAGGAACTGTAGTCTGCTCACATAAATTGCAGAGGCGTAACTAAAACCTTCAGGGCCCCGGTGCAAGAAACCATGATGGGCCCCCCTGCCCCCCTTTTATCCGAGCCCCGGTATTCCAATTTTGGGAGGGTGTCCATGGACATCCTCCCAAAACCGTGCTTCCCGCATGCACCATGGGCCATGCATCCAGCACAATCACAGCGATCCTGTACCATGTGATCAGCTGATCATATGTAAACAGACTTGACGATTATCCGGAGCCCTTTCCTCCCACACTGTGTCTGTGTTAGGAAAGGACTGCGGTTAACTATCAAGAATGTCAGTAAATTGTTTACACTGATAATCAGTGCCCCAATCATCAGTGCCATCTATCAGTGCCCATCAATGCCGCCTAACAGCGTCCATCAGTGCCACCTATCAGTACTCTTGAATGCTGCCCATCAGTGCCCATCAATACTGAATTTAGAAGAAATGGCCGCATACCACTGTAGATCAAAATCCTATTTATTTGGACATCCCAAAAACTACAGGAATCTGAATGCTGGGTAGATGCGTTTCACACACTTCACGTGCGGTTAGTCATTACCATCAATACTGCCTGAGCTCTGCCTATCAGTGTTCCTTAGTGCCCATCAGTGCCCATCAATGCCACCTATCAGTGCAGTCTATAAGTGCACATTAGTGCCTCCTATCAGTTCTGCCTATCAGTGCTCATCAATGCTGCCTATCTGTGCCCATTAGTACCTCATATCAGTGCCCATCAATGCCTCCTATCAGTGCCCATCAATGCCTCCTATCAGTGCCCATCAGTGCCTCCTATCAGTGCCCATTGGTGCATTCTATCAGTGCCCATTAGTGCCTTCTATCAGTTCCCATCAGTGTCTTCGTTTTATCAGTGCTCATCAGTGAATCCTATCAGTGCCTATCAGTGACGTCTGCCTTCTCAGGACAGCACAGCTCTGAGCAGAGAGCGTGTCTCTCATGGAACAGCAGCACAGAGACACTGGCATTGACAGTTCTATCTTCCCCTCTGTCCATCCTCTCTCGCACGGGATGACAGAGGATACAGCTAATCTTCTCCTCCTTCTCCCTCCTCCCCTGCTCTCCTTGTGTGCTTCGCGGGAAATGTGAGCTTGTTAGCTTCACACTTGACTGCCCGCGGAGCACACACAGGAGAGTGGAGAGGGGAAAAGGGGGAGCAGATCAGCTGTGTCCTCTGTCATCCCGTGCGAGAGAGGACGGATGTAGAGGGATATAGAACTGCCAATGCCAGTGTCTCTGTGCTGCTGTTCAATGAGAGACATGCTCTCCACTCAGGGCCGTGCGAATAGCAACTCCGCTGGGCCCCCCGACAGTGACGGAATGCCAGGGCTCCGTCGCAAGTGGGACTTTGTGACCATGGTATTTCCGCCACTGATAATTTGTAATAAAAACATCTTTGCCATTCTGAAGATTCCCTTCAACCACTTTGCATATTTTATATATACTGTGATTCTTTATTGCCAAATATGCTGCAGAAAACTCCCTCCACTGAGTCTGGCTGCATCCATTTTAACTGTGGGCAGCTGAAGCTGCTGCCTGTTCACTTCCTGGATTTAGACAGACACACAGAGGCACATCTCCATCTCTGCAGCTTTCATTGGCCCTCTTATGACTTATTCCCCCTCCCTTCCTGGCAAACTCTCAGGAGAGTGAGAGAGAAAACTGTGCATGATGTCATAAGCCAAGTTTTTTTTACCAGACAAGAAACAGGAAGTGGACTATATAAAGTATTTGCTGGCAAAAATGTTTTACTATCCAAAATTAAAACAAGAAGGGCAGAAGATTTAATAGATGGAAAGATGAAAAAGGGAACAGTACAAGCCTGCATTTTTAAATCCTTGACAGGTCACGATACACAAGAGAATATTTTTTTCAAAAAATCAGTACCTTATATCATTAACCACTTAAAGACCGCCCACCGCATATATACTGTGGCAGGGTGGCTCTGTTGCATGAAACAATGTACCTGTACGTCATTTCATGCAAAAGATACTGTGGGCAGTGCCCGCTGCACTGAGGGGGAGCCAATCCATCCACCATACACCCCCCTTTCCACATCACAGTGATCACATTGTAAATGTTGAAAGTCAAAGTAAATATTGGTTCTCTCTGCTTTCACACAGATCAACTATGAGAGGAGAGAGAATTGTTAATGCAGCCTGTGAGTGTACACTGCCTGTCACACTGCATATACACTCACAGACTTAAGTCCCAGCCTGCCAACAATGTCCCTGATCACTGCCCTAAGTGTAATGCAATTAAACAGTGCAGCCAGCCCCCTGTCACCTATCCCAGTGTCACCAGTGCTCATAGTAACGCAGCCATACCTCATACCAGCACCCTGATTACCTCCATTCCCAATACCAGCTCCCTGATCCTCACCATACCAGCATCCTGATCACTGCCATACCCCATACCAGTATCCTGATCACCGCCATATGCCAAACCAGTGTCCTGATCACCACCATACCCCATACCAGTGCACTGATCACTGCCATACCCCATACCAGTGTCATGATCACAGCCATAACTTAGACCAGCATCCCGATCTCCCCCATACCGCATACCAGTTTTCTGATCACCACCATACCTCATACTAGTGTCCTAAATACCCTTATACCCCAAACTAGCGCCCTGATCACCACCATACCCCATACCAGCATCCTGTTCAGCGCCATACCCCATACCAGTATCCTGATCACTGTCATGTTCCATATCAGCATCCTGATCATCACCATACCTCATACCAGTGTGCTGATCACTTCGATATGCCATACCAGCATCCTGATCACCGACATACCAGTGTTCTGATCACCTTGATATGCCATACCAGCGTACTGATCACCATCAAACACCACACCATGCCAGCGTTCCAATCACCACAATACCATTAATCCCCTTACCAGCGCCCTGATCACCGCCATACCCCATACCAGCGCCCTGATCACCACCATACCAGCATCCTGATCAGCCCCATACCAGTATCCTGATCACTGACATGCACCATATCAGCATCCTGATCACCATCATACCTCATACCAGTGTGTGTGTGTGTGTGTGTGTGTGTGTGTGTGTGTGTGTGTGTGTGTGTATATATATATATATATATATATATATATATTATCATTACCTCAGGGTCCCCGCCCACACAAAAAAACTGCGCTGGACCAAACAAATTGTATAAGCAGCAAACCACATGTGATAAACAAAAATAGAAATAGAAAAAAGAAAGGTTGCGCTGTATCCAATATTAGCAAGTTACAAAAATCAAAATAGTGAAAATAATATATGGCAATAGTTGTCAACTATCGCAAATTGTATCTCAACAATACGTGCAAAATTATAAATACCACCACAGAATAAGGTTAATGGACCAGGGAATAATTAACCTTATTCTGTGGTGGTATTTATAATTTTGCACGTATTGTTGAGATACAATTTGCGATAGTTGACAACTATTGCCATATATTATTTTCACTATTTTGATTTTTGTAACTTGCTAATATTGGATACGGCACAACCTTTCTTTTTTCTATTTTTGTTTACCAAAATGATTATCACATATTTGTGAGCACATATGAGGTAATTTGGTTGTTTTAAGCAAAACCAAATGTATATTTTTTTTATAATGAGTAAAATATGTAGTTTTTGTTTGTTAATGTTTAACCACTTAAGCCCTGGACCAATTTGCAGCCAAAGGACCAGGCCCCTTTTTGCGATTCGGCACTGCACCGCTCACAATTGTGCGGTCGTGCGACGTGGCTCCCAAACAAAATTGGCGTCCTTTTTTTCCCCACAAATAGAGCTTTCTTTTGGTGGTATTTGATCGCCCCTGCGGTTTTTATTTTGTGCGCTATAAACAAAAATAGAGCCCGAATTTTGAAAAAAAATGCAATATTTTTTACTTTTTGCTATAATAAATATCCCCAAAAAATATATAAAAAAAAACATTTTTTTTCCTCAGTTTAGGCCGATACGTATTCTTCTACATATTTTTGGTAAAAAAAAAATCGCAATTAGCGATTATTGATTGGTTTGCGCAAAAGTTATAGCGTTTACAAAATTGGGGATAGTTTTATAGCATTTTTATTCATATTTTTTTTTCACTAGTAATGGCGGCGATCAGTGATTTTTATTATGACTGCGACATTATGGCGGACACATCGGACATTTTTGACACATTTTTGGGACCATTGTCATTTATACAGAAATCAGTGCTATTTAAATGCACTGATTCCTATGTAAATGACACTGGCAGTGAAGGAGTTAACCACTAGGGGGCGGGGAGGGCTTAAGTCTGTGTGTGTGGGTTTTTTTTTACAGTAAGGGGCGTGGCTTTACGTCTGATGTCACGGTGTGATCGGCTTTCCGGATGACAGGGAACAGCTGATCAGTGACAGGCAGTGTAGGAAGCACGGGGAGAGGTTTGTTTAAACAGACCTCTCCCCGTTCTTCAGCTCTGTGACCCGATCGCGGGACACCAGCGGCAATCGGGTCCGCTGGTCCCGCGGCCACGGTCACGGAACTCAAGGCCAGGTTTGCGAGCGTGCCACTAACGGCACATGCGACCCACGGCTGGGCTCTTAAAGGGCCACATACAGGTACGTGATTGTGCCCGGCCGTGCCATTCTGCTGACGTATATCGGCGTGAGGCGGTCCTTAAGTGGTTAAAGTATTTTGCCTTCTGAATACTTTCATTAAATTATTTTCTATTATTTATAATGAAGTTCCCAAATACTCATTGGTTTTGATACCTACATCAGTGCTGTATTTTGATAAAAAAATTTGTAATCTTTTACATTTCAAGACATTACACATTTTCCAGTACAATTTGCCGTATTTTTCTGTCTATAAGATGCCGCCAGGTATTAGACACTTTTCCAACCGAAGATTAAGAAATCAATATTTTTAACATAAAACAGAACACACTTTTATTTAGCAATTATCGCAGGTAACGTTTACATACCAGCATATTATGCAACATATCACTTTATTCAGCCTCTGTTGCATCACTGTTCTCTTCTTCATCACTATTAGTTCCAGACAGAGGGGGAAGTTCTTCCTGTTTTCTCCACTGTCTGATCATACACTCAGTGGGAGGAGGTCCAAACTGTCTCTCTGTAGCTCCATTTCCATGCTTTTTGCATACCTGACTACATTCATTTTTAATTTTGCAGAGTAAGACAATCACTTACCGGTATTTTTATTTATTTTTTTCTCTGACATCTTGGCCTCAGAACGCTCCGGTCCCTGTTGCATCTGCGCACTCTCCACCTCAAACAGGATTGCATTTGCGCACTCTCCCCCTCCAGCTGACGTCAGTAACATACACCTCGTGATTGGAGGAAGCCTGTTTGACAAGCTATGGGAAGCTAAGCAACTGCGCGGCTCTCTCCCAGGCTGACTGACCGCAGGGACGTTTTTAAGGCAGGGCAAAAGGGGCAGCTGCCCCGAGCCCTGTCATTGTTGTGGGGACAAAGCAGCTGCCTCATACTTGCCAACTATCCCTGTTTAAGTTCCGATATCTCAGTGTGAAGTGCTGCTTTTAATGCTGCCCAGCTCTGCCCTATTGTTGTGTACAGATGACTCACCTGCAGACCCTGTGTTTACATGTAAATAACCGTCAATCATATGTAAATAATGGCAGCATTCATATGTAAATAGCAGCTGCATTCATATGTAAATAGCCGAGGCTGGCTGCATTGATATGTAAATAAAGGTGGAATTCATACGTAAATCATGCCCCCTGCAGTGAGGAGAAGATGTGCTGTAACCTATAGCAACCAGTGAGCAGTATTACTGTACAGTTATCTTTAGCAACCAATCAACAAGCAGAAACCATGTGCTGTAATCTCTAGCAACCAGTCAGTAAGCGGTAATGATATGCTGTAACCTCTGGCAACCAATCGCAATCGCTGCCTGATCTTATACAGTAAATTGGTTTTAAAGCGGTTCTGCACTCTGAAAAAAAATTTTTTTTTTAGGATGTAATATAAAGTGTGCTTACCTTTATTAGGGGACTCACCTGTTCCATCTTCCATCTCGATCGCCGCCGGTTTTCGTCCGATGAAGTTCCTCGTCTTCTTCTTTAGTGCTGGGGGCCATCTTGCCTGTGGGCATGTGAAACACCCACAGGGACTTTAGATGGCCCAGCATGCACTGCCGTTACTCGCGCGTGCGCAGTAACGGCTCATCTGCCGAGATCTCACGAGATTTCGGCAGATGCGGCCGAAATCTCGGGAGATTTCGGAAGATGTGGCCGAAATCTCGCGAGATTTCGGAAGATGCCCGCACTGACTCCTGGGATCAATGACACCAGATCCCAGGAGACAGTGCGGCGTGACGACGATCGACGCAAGACCCCGCCCGCCGCCGCAGAGGGAGAAGACCGGAAGTCTTCAATTACAAGGTAAGTAAAAAAAAAAAAAAAAAAAAAAAAAACATTTCATTTAGTACTCTTTGCCTGATTTGGAAGGCAAAGAGATTTACTAAATGAAATGAGTGCAGAACCGCTTTAAGTCTAGCTGCTATTTATTGTATGTCTCAGAGCAGGTGGAGAGCGAAATTGCATGGGGGGGGGGGGGGGCAAAGAACATTTTTGCCCAGGGTCCAATCAATATTAAAGACGCCCCTGACTGATGTATAAGATGCCTCTCGATTTTCAGTCTAATGATCTTAGGAAAAAGTAGCGTCTTATACACAGAAAAAATACTGTAATAACTTGCCTGTGAGGACTTTATTTACAGTGGGGCCCTTCTGAACTGGTTAAATAAAAAAACAAAAGATGAGACAGTGTTACCCTGATAAATGACATAAAGGCTTAAAGTGTTTGTTATCCCAACATTTCATATTCCTGATATGTGCCTGCTGTACCATGTACTTGTATGAAAAAGTATCCTGCTGTGTGAAATCTTGGTGTTCCTGCCAATCCCTCTGCTTTCCTATTAGGGAACAAAAAGGTATTTCTGACAAAAAGGTATCCTGACAGACTCCATGGCAGCCTACGTGTGGGTTAATTCCACCCCCTCATACCTCAGAGGCCGTGTTCCTTTTTTGTCCTCCTCCTAGGACTAAAATTAAGTCTTACCTTTTTATGACGTTTTTCTGCGATCTAGGCCTGGCGGTGTGCATGGCGATACTGTGGTTTCAAAACGATGATCCTCTCTGAAGACTAGCAATCCTAGCTATTAGCAGGTGGACATGGGCAATAATTCGCAATGCCATGAAGAGCTTACTAACCTGGCCATTGGCAGTCAAGCGGCAATATGGCCAAATGTCACAGCTATTAGTGGGGGGCCTTATAAACGCCCAGGTTGTATGGTGGATCGAGCAGCAGCTCCCAGTCCCAGCTCTGGTCGGGATCTTGCTGTGGTGGTGATGTATGAGTTATTTCATTAATATGGTAGCCATATGTCTGTGTTGTGTGTCCTCTTTTCCTTCTCAGGCTCCGGAGACTAGGGCCTTGGCAGCTGGAACGCATCTGCAACTCACTGCTTCAGGAAATCGCCTGGTCCAGTCAGCACATCTGCAAGCCGTGAGTAAAACCGAGGCTTGGTTCACGCATGGGAAGTTACAACAATATGGCGGTGGTCGTGCATATTTCCCATGTGCTTCCCCTCCCAGACACAGTGGGAGGGTTTAAGCAACAGAGCCAGAGCATTCAAGCAGAAAGCAATGGGCAGAACCAGTTGAGGCCAGGTGCTGAATGACAAGATGCAGACTTTGGAATCAGCAATTTTAATCCCACTGTAGTGCAGTATCTCACAAAAGTGAGAACACCCCTCACATCTTTGTAATTTTATTATATCTTTTCATGTGACGATAAACAGCCATTAATGTCTAAACTGCTGGCAACAAAAGTGAGCACACCCTAAGTGAAAATGTCCAAATTGGGCTCAAATTGTCAATATTTTGTGTGGCCACCATTATTTCCCAGCACTGCCTTAACCGTCTTGGGCATGGAGTTCACCAGAGCTTCACAGGTTGCCTCTTCCACTCCTCCATGACAACATCACGGAGCTGGGGGATGTTACTTGTGCTCCGCCATCTTCCGTTTGAGGATGCTCACTAGGGTTTAGGTCTGGAGACATGGTTGGCCAGTCCACCGTTACCCTCAGCTTCTTTAGCAAAGCAGTGGTCTTCTTGGAGGTGTATTTTGGGTCGTTATCATGTTGGAATACTGCCCTGCTGCCCAGTCTCCGAAGGGAGGCGATCATGCTCTACTTCAGTATGTCACAGTACATTTTGGCATTCATGGTTCCCTCAATGAACTGTAGCTCACCAGTGACGGCAGCACTCATGCAGCCCCAGACCATCACACCCCCACCTCCATGCTTGACTGTAGGCAAGACACACTTGTCTTTTGTACTGCTCACCTGATTGCCACCACACACACTTGCCAACATCAGAACCAAGTAAGTTTATCTTGGTCTCATCAGACCACAGGACATGGTTCCAATAATCCATGTCCTTAGTCTGCTTGTCTTCAGCAAACTGTTTGCAGGCTTTCTTCTGCATCATCTTTAGCAGAGGCTTCCTTTTGGGATGACAGCCATGCAGACCAATTTGATGCAGTGTGTGGCGTATGGTCTGAACACTGACAGACTGATCCCCCGCCCTTTAAACCTCTGCAGCAATGCTGGCAGCACTCATACGTCTATTTCCCAAAGACAACCTCTGGATATGACGCTGAGCACGTGCACTCAACTTCTTTGGTCGACCATGGCGAGGCCTGTTCTGAGTGGAACCTGTCCTGTTAAACCGCTGTATGGTCTTGGCCACTGTGCTGCAGCTCAGTTTCAGGGTCTTGGCAATCTTTTAGCCTAGACCATCTTTATGTAGAGCAACAATTCTTTTTTTTTCAGATTCTCAGAGAGCCCTTTGCCATGAGGTGACATGTTGAACTTCTAGTGACCAATATGAGAGAGTGAGAGTGATAACACCAAATTTAACACACCTGTTCCCCATTCATACCTGAGACCTTGTAACACTAACGAGTCACATGACACTGGGGAGGGAAAATGGCTAATTGGGCCCAAAAAAAAAGGGGTGTACTCACTTTTGTTGCCAGCAGTTTAGACAATAATGGCTGTGTATTGAGTTATTTTGAGGGGACAGCAAATTTACACTGTTATACAAGCTGTACACTCACTACTGTACATTGTAGCAAAGTGTAATTTCTTCAGTGTTGTCACATGAAAAGATATAATAAAATATCTACAAAAATGTAAGGGGTGTACTCACTTTTTTGTGAGATACTGTACAAGCAGGCAAGCCTGTGTGAGAGTGGCAACTGTGCTCTAAATTCAGGAACAGTGCAGAATTGTTGCCACACCATCATAGGAAGCTGCATAAGGTGTATTTTGTACCTGGCTCAACAGGTACTTGTAATGCCACGTATACACGATCGCACATTCCGACAACAAAATCCATGGGATTTTTTCCAACGAAAGTTGGCTCAAACTTGTCTTGCATACACACCGTCGCACAAAGTTGTCAGAATTTCTGAGCGTCAAGAACGCTGTGACGTACAACACGTACAACGGCACTAGAAAGAGAATACCAAGTGCGCCACGCTTTGGGCTCCTTCCGCTAATCTCGTGTTAGTAGAAGTTTGGTGACAGACGATTCGCACTTATCAGCCTCCTGCTTTTACGATCATTCCTGCTCTTCAGTTTGTGCTTGTTCGTATTTCTATTACGTATTTTCAGTGCGTTCTTGTCTGCTCGTATCTGATTTTCAGCTCCGGCCTTTCTGTTTTTCAGTGCTTTCTGTTAGTTCATTCTGACCAGCCGACCGTTTTGAAGCCATGATTACCCTCACCCCGGAACAGAGGGTTTATAACTTCCATCTGGCCAGAGCCAGAAGAGTGGTGGAGAACGCTTTTGGGATAATGGTCAGCCGGTTCCACCTATTCCTTACGCCAATCAACATGGTGGAAAATAAACCTAACAAGATAATCCTTGCATGCTGCATTCTACACAACTATTTAAGGAGAAATTCAATGAACTATGTGGCCTCAGATGGGCCTGAGGCAAGACCTCAACAAGAAACCCTGACGGCGCTTAAAGCTGGCCGTCCTGGCTTGCCCCCCCAAAGTGCCCACGAAGTAAGACAGAAGTATGTTGAGTACTTTGCGGGTGGGGGGCCATTGATATGCCAGAAACTGTTTAAGAAAAATGTTATCCTAAATTTATGAACTTAAACTTAAAGAAGATTTCCTTTGATTTACTGCCTGGGTTTCTTTTAGCTGTCTCCTAGGTTCTCCAATGGGCTTTTCTTTTTGGACATTTTCTTCAATAGTGCTAATGTAATTTATTTGATACATGAGGTGACAATCTCTTCTTCAGCTAACTATAATTATGTTGTGGGTCTGTTACACACACCTTGTTTTTGTTGTTAATGTATGTAATGCATTACTGAGAAAAATATCCATCATTTTCAGCACCATGAATGAATTTTGTGGAGTCATGAAAATGGCGTGATTGTGGCAAATTAGAAAGCACTGTGGGAGTCATTTACTAAAGGAAATTCCACTTTGCACTCCAAGTGCACTTAAAAAGTGCACATGAAACTGCACTGAAACTGTACTTGTAGGGCATAGTGAATTTGCCTGTAGTAAATAACCCCCATTGTCACTGTAAACACCAACTTACTACAAAAATTGCTATTGAGCATTGAAAGAAGAAGCCAAACATTGTTGAGTAGAAAACATTTTACTCAAAGCACATTCACATGTGCGTTTAGAAAAGGGTTTTGGAACAAAACAACATCTTTGGTGTATATTTTTTTTTGTTTCACATTGTAAATATCCTTTTTTTGGTAAAACAGGCATGTTTCAAAGCATAACATACACAACTCAGGAACTTACAAAGTTCAACTTTGACAAAGTGAAGGCAATATCAGACATTAGTATGTCCAAACTGTGTTAATATTGCCTTCATCAGATGGGTAGATGGCACCCATGTAAAAGCCAAATTTTGAAGATGCACACAAATTGGGATTCAAACTTGGGGATTTCCCTCCTGATCCCATGCCTAATGTCAACATGTGCTAGCTCCCATCATGGGGGATCAATGGGCGTGTTTTGGGGGTGCAACCACTTCCTCTCACCTACTTGAGTTATCCCACCCTAGTGCTCCCGTGTCCAGATGTGTAAACAGCGGCTGAGTGTCCTCTCCTTACACTGAATCAAGTTTGCATTTCATTCTAGTTACGAACCCATCTAGACAACAAACTTATTTTAATACAAATACGCATGAACAAATGTAGTTAACCTGTATCTGCCTAATACATCTTATAAGTGGGCGAACGAACGATGTTTCCTACGACCGATTACTGTGCCCATGAACATTCAAGTTGCCATTTTAAAATGTACAACAGTAAAGAAAAGCACATGGAGCATCACGAACGCTAAGAAGAACAGGAAGACACAACAAAATACTTACTTTTTTGCAGCACTCTCTTGATTCTTCTGTACTGATCATGCTCCCTCAATTTAAGGTCTGACCATCATTTCCTCAGTTGAAAATTCCTGTGCAGACTCTTCACAACTTTAGGCATGATCTGGGCCTTTCTCACATTTGGGTTTGGGTACGGTCCATACTTCCCATCATAGTTGGTCCTCTTGAAGATGTCCACCGTCTCCACCATCTCTATAAAGGCCATAATGGAGGCCTTCAATCTCCAATCTCGGGAGGTTCGGGGCGCCGGCCTTTTGTCTTTGCTGATCTCCTCTGCATGTAGCTGTTGTCTCTCTGCCAAGGGCTCTCCCACTGAAAGACAAGGGGTGGGGAATAGACTAGAAAGAACGTCAGGGGCGGGCGGAGTTTCACGCACGCGCAGTGTATATAAAGCACAACACGCGTGCGTTGTACGTACGATCTGTGAGCGGAGGACCAAGTAACGGAAGCGACGATCGTTATAACAAAGGTACAATTTTAAGTTGGTGCATCAGTGGCCTATACTGCTTATAGATTGAGGCCTATATTGGGTCAAGATTAGGAGAGTTTCACCTGACATTAGGGTTTGTCTTGTGTTGTGTCTTGCAGAGAAAATGGATTTATTCAATTATGAGGACTTTATCCCCATATTCATTGATATGAACAGGGAGCTTCCCTGTCTGTGGCAGGTAAACCAACCCTTTTATAACAATAAACCAAAGCGGAAGGCAGCGCTGGATCAATTGCTAGAATTTGTGAAGCCGGTGATCCCCACGGCAGACATCCCCTATTTGAAGGCCCCAATTGGTGGCATGAGGAGCACTTATAATAGGGAGTGCAAGAAGGTCCAGGATTCCCTGAGATCAGGAGCTGCGGCAGATGACATTTATGTCCCCAGGCTGTAATACTATGACAGACTGCATTTTCTGGCAGGCCAGACTGAACCCAGGCCAGCATTCTCCAGTCTTCCTTCAAGGCTTCCTTCTCCCCCAGCTGAGGCTTCCGAAGACCAACCTGGGCCTTCCAGGCAGCAACATGTGGAGGAGCCCAGCTTGAGTCAGGTATAGCATTCTTCAAAATATTTCTGTTTGTCAAATTAATGATGTTAAATATATGTTAGTTTTGATAACTAATTTCTGATTTCACAAAGTGTTTTACATATCAATAGACAGTAGTGGCCACAAATGATTGTGACAAGAATGAAAAATGCTGGGGTCAGAATGATAGTCTTTTCTATTTATTAACATTCAATTTGCAACAGTCATGAGCTGAAAATTGTGTGTGATTGATGAACCAAAAACTAAAATCTATGTCCCTTTTTCATACACAGGAATGCTTCAGTCAGGAGGAGGCCATGTAAAGCCTCAGCCAGGAGGTAGCGGGGGTAAGTGGCAGCCAGGAGTTGGCCAGGCCTAGTAGCCTTCCCTCGGCCTTCCACAAAAAAGTGCCAGGAAGAGGAGTAACCTGAAGGAGGCAGCAATTGGCATATTTCTAAAAGCTACTGCGGCCCTCAGAAACCCCCCCAGTGTTCAAGAGGACTATGCCTACATGACAGCCTGCAAAATGCTGGAAATGGAGGAGGGACAACGCCTCTTATGTGAGGAAGTGATCTTGCAAGCCCTAAATAAGGGGTTGAGGGGGAAACTCACAAGCCAAAGCCACGTTTATGAGTTGAACCATGGTCCTTCACCTCCTGCCACACCTCCAACACCAGAGCCACAGCCTGGAAGGAAGCGTGTAAGGAAGACTAAAGAGTAATGCCCTGGGTTCAGTCTGGTCTGGCAAAAGATGCAGGCTGTTGTATGACCACAGCCTGGGGACAGATATGTCATCTGCTGCTGTTCCGGATCTCTTGTAGTCCTGGACCGGATTTTGCTCACTATTATAAAGACTCCTCAGGCCACCAATTTTGACTGTAAAATAATTAATGTGTGCCCTGGGGTACAAAGGCTTCGCAAATTTCACCTGTTTTTCCAGCGTTGCCTTCCTCTTTATTTTGTTATGACCCAGAATAAATGGCTATTTCTATTTTATGTGTTTTACTTCAAAAAGGGACAATTTGTTTGTGAGTAGGCCGGTACATTTCAAAAATACAAAATCAAATTAACAAGAGACACCAACCAACCTCCTTGAAGTAAAAAAATACAAGATAATAATGGTGTTGTGGTAACTTGACACACAAAATGAGAAATAATAATATGGAGAGCACTAGAAAAAAAATGGATTATTATGGAGAGCTGACGAAAAAATTAATTATATTATTCATAAGATCACGAGAAATAATAAGTAATAATAACAAGAAATCAGTTTGTGAGAACTCTGTGTGAATATGAGCAGCAAAACAACTTAATTCTTCTAGCATTATAAAGAAGAAGAGAATGCACTGCATTAAAAGATTTCAAAATCTGCAGCCTGACGAATGTGCTATCTCAATTACGAACACTAGTTTTACCAGGCCGAGCGCTTCCGTCTCATAATTTTTCTGAGCATGCGTGGCACTTTGTGCGTCGGAATTGTGTACACACGATCGGAATTTACGCAAACGGATTTTGTTGTCGGAAAATTTGAGAACCAGATCTCAAATTTTGTGCGATGGAAATTCCGATGGAAACTGTCCGATGGAGCCTACACACGGTCGGAATTTCCGACAACAAGCTCTGATCGCACATTTGGCGTTGGAAAGTCCAAATGGGTGTACGCGGCATAAGACTTTGCAAGGGAAGAAAAAACTGTAAGTGTTGATGCACCTATACTTTTTTAAAATGGGAGGCCATTGTTTTACTTGAATGATTCCCACACCAAGGATCTACCTTACAGTATGTTAACCTATGGTAGGGGATATCAGGAAATGGTGAATTTCCAGTCTGTTTTTTTTTTTATAAACTAGTAAACTTAAAAAAAAAAATGTTATCTGTTTTTCCTCTTTGCCCATGTGTTTGTACATACTTCCTCTCAACCCCTTCGCTATATAGCAGAAAGGACTCAGTTTTCAGCCTTTTCTGGTATGAGAGCAACGATCGAGAGCTGATATATGCTTGGAATTGAGCAATTAGTATACTTTACACACAATATTTTGTCATTTTCCTATTATCCCTGAAGGAGGGTGGTGCAAGGTAGAGCCTACATCCATAGTCTTTTTTGGTTTTCTTTGTATTTGAAATTTTGTGGAGGGCTTCCTCACCAGAAAACTTCACTCTCAAATAAGTGATCTAGGACCTAGTAGGGCAATTTTTGCCGCGGTTTATAGTGGTATGAGAGTTTAAACTGTACCCTAAGAACCATATCTAAGTCTAGATAATTTGGGCTACCTTGCTCTTGTTACCTTGCAGCATACTACCCGTGTACAGCTGGCCATTAGGAATGGGCGAACAGTTCGGCCCGAGCATAAGTTCGGGCCCGAACTTTCGTTGTTCGATCGTTCGACCAACATCTGAACAAACTGTTGATGCTGTCATCCTGAGTGACCCTGAGGAGTCTGCTTCTCAAGCTTCGGCTTTAGGGCTGTCAGCTTCCACATCCCATCGACAGTGTCTGCATCACATGGTGGGTGATTACCTCTGGGCCAAAACAGAGATGGAGAGCTTTCCAGCTGACGATCCACTGACTTACTGGGTCATGAGAATAGACCACTTGCCGGAACTTGCCCAGTATACTATTCAGTTGTTGGGCTGCCCTGAATGGGCATTCAGTGCTGCAGGAGGTTTCGTTACTAATCATAGAACGAGTCTGTCCACAGACTCCGTGGACCAATTGACTTTTATAAAAATGAATCAGTCCTGGATTACCAGCTTTAAAGCCCCTGATGCCGATGTCACTGATTAACTTTTTGGGATGTAGAATCTCTGCAGGACTTCGAGGCTGCCTAACTTTGAGGGTGGATGGAAATGTAGCGCTACTCAATATTCAGTGATAATGAACTGTGAACAATAAATCACCCTGTAAGAAATAAAAATGCTAACGAACTGTATGAATACACAAATATCCATAAACATAAAGCAATAATATATAGTGATAAGTCCCAAATGGATGGAAGTGAAATCGTGGTTGGTAAATCCTAAAAAGGAAGCAGTCCCAACAACTCAACAGGTCTACCATGAATGCAGAACTTATTCACAAGGGAGAAACCAGGAAACAGTTGGGTTGGTGTCTGGAGACAATGGCATCAATAATTAAGTAAAGATGGGTACTGTCGAACGACCTGGTTTTACATATCCCTGGCTCTCTGAGCTTGCTTGACCTTTTCACCCAGTGGTTCATTGCCTGGTGGGTGTCCTTTTACCATTTGGATTCCACTGAGAGGAGACCGGACCTTTGAGGACACCACTGATCGTTCTACACTCATCAAGTGACTTCTCAGGACCTTCTGGACCATTCCTGCTCCATCGTGCTTCCATCCAGTTATGCTCGTTTGACCTGGTGTCGCTGACAGTACCCATCTTTACTTAATTATTGATGCCATTGTCTCCAGACACCAACCCAGTTGTTTCCTGGTTTCTCCCTTGTGAAAAGTGCTGCGTTCATGGTAGACCTGTTGAGTTGTTGGGACTGCTTCCTTTTTAGTATTTACCAACCATGATTTCACTTCCATCCAATTGGGACTTATCACTATATATTATTGTTTTATGTTTATGGATATTTGTGTATTTATACAGTTCGTAAGCATTTTTATTTCTTACAGGGTGATTTAATGTTCACAGTTCATTATCACTGAATATTTAGTAGCGCTACATTTCCATCTCCCTTCATATAAGAATTTTTGTCACATTTGTATGTAGCCGCTGTTTCTGCTTTTTAGTTTTCTTTTCACAGGTTAGCGCAATCATTTTCTGCACTCCACATAGCTTTGAAGGTGTTCAATCATTCCGACTGGAAGAATGTTTTTGGTATAATGTATATGGTTTCATGGGCACAATTAACACCCAAAGACCAACTTTTCAACACCTGTTTGACAGGTGCATATGATTGCAATTTTGTTTTGCCTTCATCAAGAGCACCTCTATAGGGTTTACGATGGGAAGGTGCTCCCAACACCCAGAGTCATTTTCTGCACCTGTTTGACAGGTGCATATCATTGCAATGTTTTACAGCAAGGCCAATTCTTACTTTCATCAAGAGTACCTCTATAGGGTTATGGTGGGAAGGGCCCACCAACACCCAAAGACCAATTTTTACACACCCGCTACTTCTATCCAAAGTCAAAGTGACACCAGAATGTATCCAAGTCCAAAATTTCTAATCGTGTTCCCAGTGCACTGCATTGTGCTCTCATCATACACGCTGGCTCCTCAGCTGTTGCTGAGCAAAATAAAGGCAGCATGCAGGGAAAATGTCATTTTCTTTGGCTTTATAAATGCAATTATTGCTGCAGCAGATTCCAGACATAGTACAGATCTGCCACTTTACAGTTAGACTAATGCGTACACACGGTCGTAATTTCCGATGGAAACAGTGGGAGCTTTTCATCGGATTTTCCGACCGTGTGTATGCCCAACGGTCTTTTTCTGTCGGAATTTCCGACGGACTTTGAATTGAGAACCTGTTCTCAATTTTTCCGACGGAAAACCTTTGTATCGGATTTTCCGATCGTGTGTATGCAATTCCGACATGCAAAATTCCGACGCATGCTCGGAAACAATTCGACGCATGCTCGGAAGCATTAAACTTCCCTTTTATAGTGCTGTCTAACGTGTTTTATGCCGCTGTGTTATTGACCGTCGGAATTTGGTGTGATCGTGTGTAGGCAACACAGCTTGAGCGGAATTCCGTCGGAAAAACCGTCAGAGTTTTTTCCGATGAGAATTCCGATCATGTGTACGCGGCATTAGGGGAACCCTCAGGCACTATATTGGAAGGAATTTTTAATTTTTATGCTTTCACTTTAAACTAACTACTAACAGACAGTGTTAAAGTTAAACTTAACTTAAAAACAATGAGATAACCATCATTTAACCCTCCATTCACATCTGAGTGTTTTTGCACATGCTTAACCACTTACTGGGCACTTATACCCCCTTTATGACCAGGCCAATTTTCAGCTCTGGGTGTACGCGGCATAAGACTTTGCAAGGGAAGAAAAAACTGTAAGTGTTGATGCACCTATACTTTTTTTAAATGGGAGGCCATTGTTTTACTTGAATGATTCCCACACCAAGGATCTACCTTACAGTATGTTAACCTATGGTAGGGGATATCAGGAAATGGTGAATTTCCAGTCTGTTTTTTTTTTTATAAACTAGTAAACTTAAAAAAAAAAATGTTATCTGTTTTTCCTCTTTGCCCATGTGTTTGTACATACTTCCTCTCAACCCCTTCGCTATATAGCAGAAAGGACTCAGTTTTCAGCCTTTTCTGGTATGAGAGCAACGATCGAGAGCTGATATATGCTTGGAATTGAGCAATTAGTATACTTTACACACAATATTTTGTCATTTTCCTATTATCCCTGAAGGAGGGTGGTGCAAGGTAGAGCCTACATCCATAGTCTTTTTTGGTTTTCTTTGTATTTGAAATTTTGTGGAGGGCTTCCTCACCAGAAAACTTCACTCTCAAATAAGTGATCTAGGACCTAGTAGGTCAATTTTTGCCGCGGTTTATAGTGGTATGAGAGTTTAAACTGTACCCTAAGAACCATATCTAAGTCTAGATAATTTGGGCTACCTTGCTCTTGTTACCTTGCAGCATACTACCCGTGTACAGCTGGCCATTAGGAATGGGCGAACAGTTCGGCCCGAGCATAAGTTCGGGCCCGAACTTTCGTTGTTCGATCGTTCGACCAACATCTGAACAAACTGTTGATGCTGTCATCCTGAGTGACCCTGAGGAGTCTGCTTCTCAAGCTTCGGCTTTAGGGCTGTCAGCTTCCACATCCCATCGACAGTGTCTGCATCACATGGTGGGTGATTACCTCTGGGCCAAAACAGAGATGGAGAGCTTTCCAGCTGACGATCCACTGACTTACTGGGTCATGAGAATAGACCACTTGCCGGAACTTGCCCAGTATACTATTCAGTTGTTGGGCTGCCCTGAATGGGCATTCAGTGCTGCAGGAGGTTTCGTTACTAATCATAGAACGAGTCTGTCCACAGACTCCGTGGACCAATTGACTTTTATAAAAATGAATCAGTCCTGGATTACCAGCTTTAAAGCCCCTGATGCCGATGTCACTGATTAACTTTTTGGGATGTAGAATCTCTGCAGGACTTCGAGGCTGCCTAACTTTGAGGGTGGATGGAAATGTAGCGCTACTCAATATTCAGTGATAATGAACTGTGAACAATAAATCACCCTGTAAGAAATAAAAATGCTAACGAACTGTATGAATACACAAATATCCATAAACATAAAGCAATAATATATAGTGATAAGTCCCAAATGGATGGAAGTGAAATCGTGGTTGGTAAATCCTAAAAAGGAAGCAGTCCCAACAACTCAACAGGTCTACCATGAATGCAGAACTTATTCACAAGGGAGAAACCAGGAAACAGTTGGGTTGGTGTCTGGAGACAATGGCATCAATAATTAAGTAAAGATGGGTACTGTCGAACGACCTGGTTTTACATATCCCTGGCTCTCTGAGCTTGCTTGACCTTTTCACCCAGTGGTTCATTGCCTGGTGGGTGTCCTTTTACCATTTGGATTCCACTGAGAGGAGACCGGACCTTTGAGGACACCACTGATCGTTCTACACTCATCAAGTGACTTCTCAGGACCTTCTGGACCATTCCTGCTCCATCATGCTTCCATCCAGTTATGCTCGTTTGACCTGGTGTCGCTGACAGTACCCATCTTTACTTAATTATTGATGCCATTGTCTCCAGACACCAACCCAGCTGTTTCCTGGTTTCTCCCTTGTGAAAAGTGCTGCGTTCATGGTAGACCTGTTGAGTTGTTGGGACTGCTTCCTTTTTAGTATTTACCAACCATGATTTCACTTCCATCCAATTGGGACTTATCACTATATATTATTGTTTTATGTTTATGGATATTTGTGTATTTATACAGTTTGTAAGCATTTTTATTTCTTACAGGGTGATTTAATGTTCACAGTTCATTATCACTGAATATTTAGTAGCGCTACATTTCCATCTCCCTTCATATAAGAATTTTTGTCACATTTGTATGTAGCCGCTGTTTCTGCTTTTTAGTTTTCTTTTCACAGGTTAGCGCAATAATTTTCTGCACTCCACATAGCTTTGAAGGTGTTCAATCATTCCGACTGGAATAATGTTTTTGGTATAATGTATATGGTTTCATGGGCACAATTAACACCCAAAGACCAACTTTTCAACACCTGTTTGACAGGTGCATATGATTGCAATTTTGTTTTGCCTTCATCAAGAGCACCTCTATAGGGTTTACGATGGGAAGGTGCTCCCAACACCCAAAGAGTCATTTTCTGCACCTGTTTGACAGGTGCATATCATTGCAATGTTTTACAGCAAGGCCAATTCTTACTTTCATCAAGAGTACCTCTATAGGGTTATGGTGGGAAGGGCCCATCAACACCCAAAGACCAATTTTTACACACCCGCTACTTCTATCCAAAGTCAAAGTGACACCAGAATGTATCCAAGTCCAAAATTTCTAATCGTGTTCCCAGTGCACTGCATTGTGCTCTCATCATACACGCTGGCTCCTCAGCTGTTGCTGAGCAAAATAAAGGCAGCATGCAGGGAAAATGTCATTTTCTTTGGCTTTATAAATGCAATTATTGCTGCAGCAGATTCCAGACATAGTACAGATCTGCCACTTTACAGTTAGACTAATGCGTACACACGGTCGTAATTTCCGATGGAAACAGTGGGAGCTTTTCATCGGATTTTCCGACCGTGTGTATGCCCCAACGGTCTTTTTCTGTCGGAATTTCCGACGGACTTTGAATTGAGAACCTGTTCTCAATTTTTCCGACGGAAAACCTTTCTATCGGATTTTCCGATCGTGTGTATGCAATTCCGACACGCAAAATTCCGACGCATGCTCGGAAACAATTCGACGCATGCTCGGAAGCATTAAACTTCCCTTTTATAGTGCTGTCTAACGTGTTTTATGCCGCTGTGTTATTGACCGTCGGAATTTGGTGTGATCGTGTGTAGGCAACACAGCTTGAGCGGAATTCCGTCGGAAAAACCGTCAGAGTTTTTTCCGATGAGAATTCCGATCGTGTGTACGCGGCATTAGGGGAACCCTCAGGCACTATATTGGAAGGAATTTTTAATTTTTATGCTTTCACTTTAAACTAACTACTAACAGACAGTGTTAAAGTTAAACTTAACTTAAAAACAATGAGATAACCATCATTTAACCCTCCATTCACATCTGAGTGTTTTTGCACATGCTTAACCACTTACTGGGCACTTATACCCCCTTTATGACCAGGCCAATTTTCAGCTTTCAGTGCTGTCGCACTTTGAATGACAATTGCGCGGTCATGCAACACTGTACCCAAACTACAGTATCATTTTTTTTTCACAGAAATAGAGATTTCTTTTGATGGTATTTAATCACCACTGGGTTTTTTTTTTTCTAAGGAAAAAAAAAAAAGACTGACATTTTGAAAAAAAAAAAATGTTTTTTTCATAGTTTGTTATAAAATTTTGCAAACAGGGCACTGATAAGGCAGGACTGGTGGGCACTGATGAGGAGGCACTGATGAGGCTGCACTGATAGGTGGTACTGATGGGCTTTTATAGGCGGCACTAAAGGGCACTGAGAGGTGGCGCTGATAAGTGGCACTGATAGGCGGCACTGATGGGCACTGATAGGCAGTGGCAGGCAGCACTGATAGGCAGCACTGATAGGTGACACTGATGATGAGGCACAGATAGGAGGCACTGGTGGGCACTGATTGGCAGCAATGGTGGGCACTGATAGGTGGCACTAGCTGAAAATGATTAGCAGCACTGGCGGGCACAGATTGGGACCGATGCCCCTGTAACATAAGCCAATTACCAGCTTTCTTCTATTCTCCTCACTAGCCAATAACCAGCTTCTATTTACTTACGTGATCAGCTGTCTTGGCTGACAGCTGATCACATGTTAAAGGGCTGCTGTGATTGGCCCTTTATTACCACAGAGCGCACCGGCCACGCACCACAACGCAATCACGGGAGGACCTCTATTGACACCCTCTTGGCACTGGAAGCCCACACTGTAGCCATCTTTCAGCTAAAGCGTGGGTGGAAAGTGGTTAAAGCCTCGTATACAATACTAGGTTTTTTTCTTTCAACCTGGTGAGAGCTCAGGTGGAAGCCGATGCACTAACAATCCAATGTTGGTACAGTGATCTCCCCTGCTGTTCTGTTGTGTTCTGACAGGGGGACAGTCCCCCCTGCTAGAGCATCTTCGGTCGACAGACCTTTTTTGGTTATGACCCTTCGACAGGCTGCAATACACGCAGGCCGAATGTTGGCCGGTTTCTATTGAATCGGTCGATGCCACCTGACCTTTGGCCCGTGTGTACTAGGCTTTAAGGGGTTGTATGGGGGGGTTTTTTTGTTTTTTTTTTTTAAACAAACATGTTGTACTTTCCTCCACTGTGCAGTTCGTTTTGCACAGATTGGCCCCGATCCTTCTGTCCTGGGGTCCCTCTGTGGCTGTCTCTGCTCCTCCCCGCAATAGCTAAACTCCCTCTGGGAAGCTCTATCCCGAGGGGTTTAGCTTGCGGGCGCGCTCCCTGTTATACGCTCTGCGTCCATAGACACAGCGTGTATGACTCAGTCCCGCCCCCTGGCGGGCCGCGTCATTGGATTTGATTGACAGCAGCGCGAGCCAATGGCTATGCTGCTATCAATCTCTACTATCTATCCAATCAATGGCCAGACTCTGTGGAGAAGAGGACGCCGGGGGACGCACACAGCAGGTGAACGGGCTCAGGTAAGTAAACGGGGGGCCGTCATTGACATGACAACACTTATCATTAGTAATCCCATTCTTTTCAATGCAGTCTGTTCATATCTCTATGCTCAGTGGTTAGAAGCTTGATGCTTGAAGCTCAAAAAGGCACATGTTGTGCCAAGTGTTTTTCCGTCCCATAGAGTTTAATGGAAGGGTCTGTAAACACAAATATGTTTTCATGCCTGAACAACTGTTCTTTGCTCTTATACTCCTCTCCTAGAACCATGTGCACACATGCTCAAATGCTTGCAAAACACTTATTAAGCACATGTTTGCGCATGCCAAATCACTCAAAAATTACCAAAAAATCCCATATAAGCTCTTACATAGTTTACTAGGTGTGAATGCAGAATAAGAAGGGAGTATTGTCATACCAGTTAGACAGAACTACATAGAAAAGTTCCCTTGACAACCAACATACTGACTGCTCACATGATACATCATAAGAAGGAAAAGGACTAAGGATGAAAAAATTGGTGAATTTAATGTGTCTGCTAAAATGCCATGCTGTGTCTCACAAGCATACTATTCACTCCTTTGCCAAACAGAAAGAAAAAGCATTACACACTTTCACAAAAAGGAAGACGCTTAAAGTGCTACATGATACAGATGTGGCTAGACATTTTTTGGAAGTCAACATTAGGGTTCTGACCTCAGAAGGCATGAAATAGAAGTTGTTCAAACTTTAGTCAGTATGGTTTACAGAAAAAGTTCTTAAAGCATGAATCATACTAGGATTACATTAAAGTCCTCCAATAAACAATGTGTGAAGCTTGCTGAAATGTACTGACATCCATTAAAGCCCCCTTGGAGTCAGCACCTTACCCTTTGAAAAAAAATCAGTACACATACCTTTTACCCAGTGTGAGAAATTAGGTAAAGTGTAGCACTTCCAAGGATAGGATCCACTCACCAAATCTTCATTTTTGGGCTTTCTTGCAAACTCTTATTTCAAAGAATGTTCAAATTCCCACAAAAGGTTAGCCTCATTGGAGTTTTTGGACATTTCATTGCCATAACATCATATGCCTACAAGCCTCCTGGTGTTTCACATGCACTACTGCTCTGGCCTCGGGTTTCATGCCCTTGTCTTCTTCTCCTCCAGACAGTACTCAAACATCTCTGTGCACACATGCATTATCTCTAGATGCACTGTCTGCCACCCTCTCCTGGCTTGAGCTGCCCTGTTTCCCATGGGTGAAGCCCTGGTTCCCCATTGATGACGACCACTGGGTCGAAACTAGTCTGGGAAGGCGCGCAGTGATGTCACCACGCTTAAGAGGACGGGCTCCAGCATCCGACCGGCCGGCGGATTTGTATTGTGCTCTTCAGCAATTCTAATTGTGGTCCTATTGAGCCTGCATCGGCCACCTCGTACTGGGAAGTGTTTAAAGTGGGATATCCTGAACATCCAGTCGCCCAACAGGAGAACATCCGTTCCATTAGTACTGACGATCTTCCAACAGGGCTATCAACGGCTGCTTGTGGATCATTCACTACTAAGAGCCTGATTTGCTCTGCCTTCTGGTAAGGGCATATTATTTGCATGGTGGAGGGCCTGTGTTTCTTTCACACGTTGTTGAGTGATCACCACGGTGCATCCCTTTAAAGTTTTTTTTGGATAAAGACTATTCCATGTGTATAATACATCCATACACCCCCCCGGAGGTTTCAATGAACTTTCTACATAGGGTTTTAACCCCATTATGAACTATTGTCTTCATCCTTGGTTTTTATATGTTTTCAGTGCATACAGTGGTGTGAAAAAGTGTTTTCCCCCTTCCTCATTTCCTGTTCCTTTGCATGTTTGTCACACTTAAGTGTTTCGGAACATCAAACCAATTTAAACAATAGTCAAGGACAACACAAGTAAACACAAAATGCAATTTGTAAATGAAGGTGTTTATTATTAAAGGTGAAAAAAAATCCAAACCATCATGGCCCTGTGTGAAAAAGTGATTCCCCCCCTTGTTAAAACATACTATAACTGTGGTTGTCCACACCTGAGTTCAATTTCTCTAGCCACACCCAGGCCTGATTATTGCCACACCTGTTCACAATCAAGGCATCACTTAAATAGGAGCTGCTTGACACAGTAAGGTCCACCAGAAGATCCTTAAAAGCTACACATCATGCCGAGACCCAAAGAAATTCAGGAACAATTGGAAAGAAAGTAATTGAGATCTATCAGTCTGGAAAGGGTTAAAGCCATTTCCAAAGCTTTGGGAATCCAGCGAACCACAGTGAGAGCCATTATCCACAAATGGCGAAGACATGGAACAGTGGTGAACCTTCCCAGGAGTGGCCGGCCGCCCAAAATTACCCCAAGAGCGCAGCGACGACTCATCCAAGAGGTCACAAAACCCCACAACAACGTCCAAGGAACTGCAGGCCTCACTTGCCTCAGTTAAGGTCAGTGTTCATGCCTCCACCATCAGGAAAAGACTGGGCAAAAATGGCCTGCATGGCAGAGTTCCAAGGAGAAAACCACTGCTGAGCAAAAAGAACATCAAAGCTCGTCTCAATTTCTCCACAACACATCTTGATGATCCCCAAGACTTTTGGGACAACATTCTGTGGACCGATGAGACAAAAGTGGAACTCTTTGGAAGGTGTGTGTCCAAGTATATCTGGCGTAGAAGGAACACTGCATTTCAGAAAAAGAACATTTACCAACAGTAAAATATGGTGGTGGTAGTGTGATGGTCTGGGGCTGTTTTGCTGCTTCAGGACCTGGAAGACTTGCCGTGATAAAAGGAACTATGAATTCTGCTGTCTACCAAGAGATCCTGAAGGAGAATGTCCGACCATCTGTTCTGTACTCAAGCTGAAACGAACTTGGGTTCTGCAGCAGGACAATGATCCTAAACACACCAGTCCACCACCGAATGGCTGAAGAAAAACAAAATTTGGAGTGGCCTAGCCAAAGTCCTGACCTGAATCCTATTGCGATGTTGTGGTATGACCTTAAAAAGGCCGTTCATGCTCGAAAACCCTCTAACTGAATTAGGACAATTCTGCAAAGATGAGTGGCCAAAATTCCTCCAGGACGCTGTAAAAGCCTCATTGCACGTTATCGCAAACGATTGGTTGCAGTTGTTGCTGCTAAGGGTGGCCCAACCAGTTATTAGGTTTAGGGGGCAATCACTTTTTCACACAGGGCCATGATGGTTTGGATTTTTTTTCACCTTTAATAATAAACACCTTCATTTACAAATTGCATTTTGTGTTTACTTGTGTTGTCCTTGACTATTGTTTAAATTGGTTTGATGTTCCGAAACACTTAAGTGTGACAAACATGCAAAGGAACAGGAAATGAGGAAGGGGGCAAACACTTTTTCACACCACTGTATGTGTCACATTTAGCTATTTGGAATTAGTACCACATTTTTTATTTTATTTAATTTTTCGTTTTACTTGGCGCTGTTCCCCCTTTTTTCCAATATTGTCAGTAACCAACTAATAGGAGCTGTGTACACCTGTCCAATCAGGGTGCTGGTTGTCTGCAAAATGTGGGCCCAATATTAGGGTAGTCATCCCTTCAAAGTCTCTGCAAAGCCTCTGAGCTACATAACACAAACCAGGATTTACTAATCTCAGAGGAGGCTGATCAATTTCTTAACCAAGCAAGCATCCTGGAGCCCTCAACCTGTATGGATGAGAATCTTGGGTGACACTTAACCCTTTCCACACTGTGGCAGGCACAGCACAGTCACACCAGTTATCTTCAGTCCAATCTGGTGACGTCACAAGTCCCCTTCTCCCTGTTCTCCCTGTGACCCTGTGAAGATCCTACATTCTACAAACTGGGGTAAAGATCAGTGGCACATTTTTGAGCCAGTGAATCTGCATGAGACAGCATAGGCGATCTGGTGAGAATGAAGTTGCTTTTTATTCTACATAATTTGTGGCAAATCATTCATAACGAGTTTGGCCCAAGATGGAATATGGGCAAAACTTTTTTTTTCATTTCGGATAGAGTAAAGGAGGGTAATAACCCCTGTCAGATTTGTTTTTCGCCATCTCTCTCCCATTGCAGAGATTTCCCTTCACTTCCTGTCCCATGGCCAAACAGGAAGTGAGAGGATATCTCTGCAAATTAAAGGATTTTTTTGGGGGACCCCCAGCTTACCAGAACTAGTGTCCCCATTTAGAAGATTTCCCATATATTACTTTTCTGGGGACAACCCATAAATGTGGGGTTTTCTTTTTACTTTCGATGATAAATGGTAAACAGGACAAATAGGGCGGATGAATCTTCTTAACAGGGGCACAGACAGCAATACAAACTGACAGGGGCTTTAATCCATCTCCACTCTGTCCGAAACTAAAAAAAAAATTGTCTTTAGTTATACTTTAAACTCGTACTCTCATATGCACTCAGTGAATCTATTTGAGCCCTGCTTAAAGATTGCTTCTTATACAGGTGTTTACAAGCAGAAGCCTATGTGAACTAGATCTAAGAAAATTGCTTTACCTGACATATGTCTGACACGTGGACTTCCATGATTTTTTCATTTTGATGCAAGTTTTGAACCCCAGCGTATTTAGGTTGAAATAACTAAGGCTGTCTGAGTATCCACTGGAGAGACTTCTCTTTATTTTCCAGTGACACAAGGAGAAAGAAAACCTTGCCAATTGGGACAGATGCTAATATAAAAAACATGGCAGAGGTTCTAACTCCAAAATTGATGTCTAGAATTCTACATTAAATGTCGGTATTCATCTCCTATTCTAAGCTGAAAACACCAGCTCACTGGGTTTTAAATAGCGCTCTCTCTCCTCTGTTACACAGATGTGAATGGGAGAACAGTTGATTTCAGAATATATTTTTCTGTAGTGTGTAACTTTCTTGTCATGTTTAGTCCATTTTCAATTTGTTGTCCTGTAGAAACCATATGTTGCAGTAAAGGGTGCTGTATTCAATCATTTGCCTGTTAATCTATCTGATTTTATAAGCATTATACTGTGGATAACCAAGAATCATTTTGTATTATTGTGGTTCATTCAACAGTAGAAGTGTTTAAGTTTAATTCTATGAAGCTAAACATCAGATCAAAATATCCTCCAAAACAATGACAACTTCCAAACTATTAAGTTTTGTTTAGAAAATCTGCATGTTAATATAGGTGGAGCAATATGGCCACCTTCTGGTTGCTTTTGGTGTTGACACATAGAAAAGGTATAATAGCCATTCTGAGACTTTCTTGCACTCTGAATAAGTCACTTGTGTTAAATTAGTGGGTATGCTTTTACAGTTCAACTAAGTTGCAAATGAATCCCCTAGAAATCCTGTACTTATTTTTGGGACTGCAGGACTTTGGAGTTGGTGCACCTTTAGCAATGGGATGCTCACAATGATTATTGTCATCCTTCTTGAAATTCTGGTATAATGCCTGGTGAACATTCTGGCAGTGCTAGTCTTTTGTGCTAGAATCACAAAGGATCCATTGCCTTAAAATGTATTTCCAGTCAAATTATAAGGCTAAATCTACTCCCACCCCATTCAAATACTATTCTAGCTACCCTTTAAAAGAAAGGATGTGTATATTCACCTCTTCTCTAGCCGTTCCATGCTAGTTATATGACCAGCTTCCAGCGCCAGCTTCATTGTGTAGGAGGGACAGCCGAAAACTGCTAGTAGACCATAGTAAGCTTATTTGTGGCATCATCACCCAGGCTCTGCAGCCGTGAAGTCAGCGCTGGCACCCAATCATGTGACCAGACTGGAGTGGCTTCAGAATATGTACAGTAAGTATAGGCATCTATTCTTTTACAGGGTAGAAAGAATAGTCTTAAAATTGGGTTAGTAGATGTAGCCTTATCTAGAATTTGACTGGAATTCCACTTTAGGCCAGTATTCTTAAAATATGGGTCAGGCCCCAAATTGGGTCATGGATGTGTATGGGATGGGTCATCATTTGAGTCCAAGCACTAAATAGGCAGATAATTGGCGAGTGATTGCACAATGACTTGTATGTAGGTTGACAATATGTATGTCACAGTGTAGACATGGCAGTTACCCAAACAAGATTGTTAGGTGAAGAATAGATACCTGGTGCTAGTTGGAAATGTTTACTATTAAAAAAAGTAAAATACAACATACAAGAAACACAAAGGGTTTTACTGAAACTTACAGAAAAAAAGGAAAGTTCTCCACAATGAAAAGCCTTAAATTTAACAAGCATAAAAGACATATTTTTTACCAAAACATTTAGAGTATGAAAAGAAACCCAAGGAATTCTTCAATGGTAAGACAGACAGATTCAGAAAAAAAATGTGTATTGACCATAGAACAGTAATGTCATTTGCAGTAGAATCCTAGCTGTGGGTAGCTGGCTAGCTCATACCTCAGTTTAGGCAATGTTCTACAGTGGTTTCCAAATGCAGTCCTTGCCCCCTAAAATGTATTATAAATACAGAGCTGCATTGCTTAATGGTTGTGTGTATTTGTTTCTTTATTATACTGCCATTGTCATTTGTATGGCGTTGCTGACATTTTGGTAAAATATATCTTTATTAGTTGCAGCATGGTAATAATTTTCTTATTTGGGTTCTCATATTAAAAAGTTTAAGAACCCATGCTTTAGACAAAACTGTAATCTCACAAATCATTTTTATGTAAATGAATGCTTAAAGTGGATGTAAATCCAAAAATGTTTTTTTTTTTTTTTTGTCTGGCACAATATAGAGTATGGGATTTCAGATCAGCTGTGCCCAGTCTTGCCACAAAGAGTTAATCCAGCTCTGAGCAATCCTCATATCTTTTTTCAGTGAAATAAAACAGACAAACTGTGAAAACTTTGTCCGTTCTTCCCCCTTGCTGTGATTGACAGGTGATTTACATATCTCGTGCAATAGCCTAAGACATGCATTATTTTTTAATTCCCACCCCCACTCCCACTCCTTTCTTCTGCAGCTCTGCAAGGATTGGCTGTTCCACACCTCAGCATGATTTGGCATGCTAAAGTCATGTGGGGACTTTTCTGGGTTTTGACTGGATGTTAGTGATTATAGCAGAAGTTCAGTGTAAGAAATACACAGGAGAAAATGCATGTTGATAAGGGGAGTGTAGAGGTGGGCGGGGAGTATACTGACATCACGACTCCACCCACTGAGCCCTGGAAAACAGACCCACCCACAAAATCTGCAGTTTTTCGGGTCTCATAGCATGACAGATAAGTATACATGCAGGAGGCATGTATATGCTTCTAGATAACCAATATTGCAGTAGTTTAGAAAGGATGAGAGTGGGTTTACATCCACTTTAAAGGCAACTATTCAAACTATTGGATTTTCTATTTTCATCCTCTGATCTATGAATGTAGGAGGTAGACCTTCAATAATCCACCCATCCTCCATTCATGGATTCATTCATCAAGTGATAGTACAGCCCCTATGAATAGATGAGATGGGCGTAAAGGGTGGGCATAGTTTGGTACTCCAGATAAGTGCCTATCAGAGCTCCCTCAGCTCTATTAACTTCTGCCGCACTGGATGATTACAGGGGTGTATCAAAGGAAAAAAAAACAGGAGAAGAAGCACTAAGCACACATCACATCGATAGTAAGCAATGTCCCTGATTTTTATTTTTTTACTAAACTTAGGTTTTAAGATGTTTTTCTTGCACATGTTTCTCTTATATCAGAAGTAGTCTTAAGTAAGATGTATTTGATATAAAAAATGTAAGCATCTAAGTGAGAGCAGTGCAGGATTCATCTAAGTGTGTTTCTGGGGGTGCTTGGGGATGCATTGGCAGCAAATTGGAGAGGGTACACACGACTGGACTTTTCGACTAACTGAATTCTGTCTGACTTTTCTACGGACTTCCGTTGAATCAGACTTGTCTGCACACAATCACACCAAAGTCCGACGGATTCGACCGTGATGACGTACGACAGGACTAGAATAAGGAAGTTCATAGCTAGTAGCTAATAGCTGCCCTAGCGTCGGTTTTCGTCCGTCAGACTAGCATACAGACAAACAGATTTTTCAACCTGACTCGAGTCCGTCAGAAAGATTTGAAACATGTACTAAATCTAAAGTCCATCTGATTTTTCGACAGCAAAGGTCAGATGAAGCCCACACACGGTCGAATTGTCCGGATTCGTTCCGTCGAACCTTTGCTGTCGAAAAGTCTGGCCGTATGTACACACGGCATAAGTCACCTGCTCCCTTCATTCATAGATCATAATTTAGTCATAGAAGCTGTAGTAGCAGCAGGGCGGAAAGAGTGGCAATAATCGGGCTCTTGTCAGTGTTGACAACTGTCTCAAAAATTACAGACAACTTGCAAAAAACAGGCACTTTTCTCCTGTCCATCCATATACACCACATTCCCCAGAGAGAGAGAGAGGGAGGGAGGGAGACTGCTCTACATTGCCCCAGAGAGCGAGAGAGACCCCTTGACACTGCCTGCAGAGAGAGAGAGAGACAAATTCACACTGCCTGTATGCACAGAGAGAGACTGCTTCACATTGCCTGCACAGAGAGAGAGAGACCGCTTCACACTGCCTGCACAAAGAGAGCGACCTCTTCACTCTGCCTGCACAGAGAGAGACAGAGAGAGAGAGACCGCTTCACACTTCCTGCACAAAGAGAGAGCCCGCTTTGCACTGCCTGCACACAGAGAGACCGCTTCACACTGCCTGCACAGAGAGACCACTTCACACTGCCTGCACAGAAAGACTGCTTCACACTGCATGCACAGGGAGACAGCTTGACACTGCCTGCACAGAGAGAGAGAGAGAGAGAGAGAGAGAGACAGCTTGACACTGCCTGCACAGAGAGAGAGAGAGAGACAGCTTGACACTGCCTGCACAGAGAGAGAGAGAGACGGCTTGACATTGCCTGAACAGAGAGAGAGACCCCGCTTCACACTGCCTGCACAGAGAGAGAGAAAATCTGCTTCACACGGCCTGCACAGAGAGAGATAGACTGCTTCACACTGCCTGCACAGAGAGAGAGTCCGCTTCACACTGCCTGCACAGAGAGAGACTGCTCCACATTGCCCGCAGTGTGAACTGGTCACTCTCTGTGCAGGCAGTATGAACTGGTCACTCTCTGTGCAGGCAGTGTGAAGCTGTCACTCTCTGTGCAGGCAGTGTGAAGCTGTCTCTCTCTGTGGGGGCAATCATTGTGGAGCAGTCACTCAGAGAGAGATTGCATGATTGCCCCCAGAGAGACTGAGAAAAAGAGCTTGCCCCTTCCCCACACCCAGTACACAGACCAATGAGACTGCAGGAAGATGAAGACTAAAGACTGTGCTGTCACTGCCGCCACACTAAGGCTACTTGCACACTGAAGCACTGGGAGCGCTGGTGGTAAAGTGGCGCTATATTTAGAGCCGATTTACCGCCGTTTTAGCGGCGCTTTTCGGCCGCTAGCGGGACAGTTTTACCCCCCGCGAGCGTCCGGAAAAGGGTTAAAACCGCCCGCGCGGTCCTGCAGCGGCGCTTTGCGGGCAGGTTTGGAGCGCTGCCCCTCATTGGGAAGGGGCGCTTTAGGAGCGGTAAATACACCGCTCCTACAGCGCTCCAAAGATGCAGCTTGCAGGACATTTTTCAGCGTCCTGCAAGCGCACCGCTCCAGTGTGAAAGCCCTCGGGCTTTCACACTGGAGACACAGCAGCGGCTGTTTGAAGGCGCTTTGCAGGCGCTATTTTTAGAAATTTAGTGCCTGCAAAGCGCTTCAGTGTAAAAGGGGCCTAAGCGCTACCTGTGGAGTCTGGAGCTTTCCTGGTGAGTGAGCACCACACCACTGGGCAAGCCAAGCAAGCAGAGTAGCCGAGAGTCACAGTGAGCGCAGCAGGCTAAACACGCAAGTCCTGCTGTCTTCCCGGCAAGACCACCAGATTCACCAGGGTGCAGGCTCCTCCTGTGTCAATTGCGGGTAGTGAGAAAAGCACATGCAGGTGCACGCCGGAGCACCAGCCAGATTAAAGGCACCGTGGGCCTGGTGCTGCAGTGAAGCAGGTTTAGGAGTGGCAGGGATATGAGGTAATTAATGTCATATCCCAGCTCTCCTCTTACTGGCCACCCTCCTGTGTTTCTAGGAGTCTGTGCTAGCTTGTGCCCAGACTTCAGCCCCACAGGTGTAATGGTAGGGAAGCCTGGCACTTGCCTGGATGGATGGAGCTGCCACACTCGGCCAGCTCAAGAACTGCGTATGTGCGGTTCTGAGCTGGTGACACAGCGGCCTTTGTACAGCATATCAGAGCAGCCCAGGGGGCAATTGCATCCCTGCCCCCGGTCCAGCGGGCCCCTGGTCGTGGTGCCTGGTGGACTATGGACATGGCACATGGCATCTCCAATTCAATATTAACAGAAGATGGAGGTGCCAATATTATGGGGTGATGTGAGGAAGTTTATTAAAGTGGTTGTAAACCCTTACAAACCACTTTGGCCTACAGGTAAGCCTAGATTAAGGCTTACCTGTAGCTCCAATAAATATCTCCGAAACCTACATGGTTTAGGAGATATTTATAAAAAAAGAGGCATCGCTGTCGACGGCGCATGCGCCGTCGACAGCGACGCGCAGGTGCACTGCGCATGCCGAGATCACGGCGATATGCCGCTTTCGTGCGCATGCGCGGGAGTGACGTCATCGCCGATCCAGCGAATGACAGCGATGGAGCGGCGAGACCCGGAAGTCACTCCGGGCTTGATGGCGGCGGAGAAGGTCGTGGATGAGGGTTGCTTCGGGGGCTTCGTTCTCAGGTAAGTTATTTATAATGAGCTAGTATGCTATGTACTAGCTCATTATGCCTTTGCCTTGCAGGTTTTTTTTTTTTTTTTTGGAGGAGGCTTTACTTCCTCTTTAACAATTGCCCAAGTAACAAATATGCCCAAAATAAAATGAGAAAGTAACTTTATCAGGGAAAGCCTGCTGTGCCTGCAAGTATGTTTAGAACTGCGTGAGATCAATGTAAGCAGTGCGCATGCGTAAGCGGCTCTTGCGCTCGTTCACATGAGTTTGTTTACTGCGCGGCCAAAATCTTAGTAAATGTTAAGCAACGTACATGCAATTGCGTGGGTTGAACGGGCGCACCTCTAAACTTGACAATTTTTTTTTCAACGCTAGTTAACCTTTATGTATTTTTTTTTAGGAGATTTGCACACAGGTCATGTTAGCATGTTACGTTGCCAACATGTGACATGCACCTTGTTAAAATTATTTCAAAAGACTCTCGCCCCTCTAGCTCCTCCTAAAAGGGCATTTAACCTCCCCCTCTAATGCATATGATTTCCTTGGGCTAGCTTTTGCTTTTAAAGGGAAACTCCACACTCCATTTTCCAATGCTCTTATCTCCCCCCTCTAATCCCTTGGATTTCCTTGGGCTAACTTTTGCTTTTAAAGGGGAACCCCACACTTCATTCTCCAATGCTCTTGTCTCCCCCCTCTAATCCCTTGGATTTCCATGGGCTAACTTTTGCTTTTAAAGGGGAACCCCACACTCTATTCTCAAATGCTCTTGTCTCCCCCCTCTAATCCCTTGGATTTCCATGGGCTAGCTTTTGCTTTTAAAGGGGAACTCCACACTCCATTCTCAAAAGGCTGTGAGCTGCCTTCACTAATCCAAACCACATCCTTTTTCAGAGCATACAACAGGGCCAGCTAGGAAAGAGGCGAGAAGAGCGATCACCCATCCCCCTCCTGAACCATACAAGGCCACATGCACTCAACATAGCTGGCTGCCTTTGGGGCATGTTGGGCTCAGCCCAATACCAACCACAAAGCACCTTGTACCCACTATCTTAAAGGGGCTTTACACATTCCTTAAAGCCCCCTGTCTGCAGCCCCCCACAACCCCAGCCTAGGGTTGTGTGGAAGGGGCCCTTGTCCCCCTGAATATGTGAACAAGGTGGTTGACTTTTGGGGTGCCCGAGCCCCTCCTGCCCCTAAGCATCCACCCCCTTTCATGGGCTGGCTTGCTGTGTGTTTGGCTAGGGGTTTGTTAGCGCGTGGGAGGGCACAATATTTTTTTAGTTTGGGGTGGTATTTTTCTCCGGGTCTGGTAAGAGGGCTGGTCGGCCATTATCTACTGACATCTAAAGGAACTGCCCACCCTGTTATTCTTTGGCCCCAAAATTGCCCGCAGGCCCTATTCACAGCTGCAATGTGCACCAGCGATTAGAGATGAAGATTTAGGACTTAGTGCTGGTTCACACTGCAGCGATGTTCGACATGAGATGTGATTTCTACCACACTACAGTTAAAATTATATCGATAGTATGGCTGAATTCGCATTGCATTCGGACCAAACTCGCACAGGACCATTTTTTGGTCGGCAGCAGAATGTTCACACCCATGCGATACGATTCCTGTACGAATTTGAAGTTTGTACTGTGATATGCAAACTGATTTGGGGGGGTCATTTACTTTTAACTGACACTCCCAGCAGTTCGCATAGGGCAGTGTGAACTGCCACTGGGAGACATGAGATGCGGGAACCCGCAGTGGATTCGCAGGGTTCCCACATTGCTGCAGTGTGAACCAGCACTTAGGCTTGGTTCACACTGCTGTGATGCGAGAACCCTGCAAATCCACTGTGGGTTCCTGCATCGCACCTGACTCACAGGCGGTTCACACTGCCTTAATCAAACTGCTGGGAGTGTCAATACAAAGTTAATGACACCCCCAGATCGGTTTGCATATTGCTGTGCAAACTGTCAATTCAGACATGAATCGGATCGCATGGGTGTGAACACCCATGCAATCCGATTCTGGTGCGGACCAAAAAAGGGTCCTGCATGACCTTGGTCCAAATGCAATGCAAATTCAGCCATACTATCTGTATGGCAGAAATCGCATAGCACAGACTTCACATGTGATTTGCACTGCAGTGTGGGGCGAATCACATGTGAGGTTGCACAGCACACTGGTGGGAACCAAGCCTAAAGACTGCCCTATAACTGTAGTGGCCCCAGGACTATTACCGGCACTACCATATGGTGGTTTAAGCAGCCACCTCAAGGCGCCAGGATAGGGGGGCAGTAAAATCCCAATCCCCAGCCACTTGCTGGGGATTCAGATTTTTACAGTGCTGAATGTTTTTTTTTTTTTTTTTTTCACACACTCCCAGCCCCTATAGAGTGTACTTTAGGAAAGCTGACTGTCGCCTTTCATCTGGAAGTGTTACAAGTGGCTGCGAAGCCACCTATCACTTCCACCACTGCCACGATGTGCAAGCCCCTTCACCATGTTTACCGGGCACCACTGTCCCACCTGCGGGCCCGGTGCTGTCATGGTGGGTGGCACTGGGAAGGACGGCGGTAGCTCAGCAGACCTTCGTCTACTCAGCCACCCTCCTGTACACAGACCGGGAAGTGTCATGTATGACGTCAGGGGTGGCTGGGCCAGGGGGGCAGAGTGGCAATTGCCCCCTAGGCCACTCTATCCTATGTTAAAAACAGCCGGAAGCCGCTGCCCGCTGCCTTTTTTTTTTCTTTGCTAGGAAGTTGGGCCGGCGGCCCAGCCGGCCGCTGTTTTATTCCAGGAGTTGTAGTCCATGCTCAAGCTCCTGAGTAGGGCAGAGAAAACTACAACTCTGGTGAGGCTGCATTTATGAGCACTGGTGAGGCTGCATTGATGGGCACCGATGAGGCTGCATTGATGGGCACTGATGAGGCGGCGCTGATGAGGCTGCATTGAAAAACCAGGTGGGCATGGATGAGCAGATTTGGTGGGTTCAATGGGCCACTTGACTGGACAGGCTGCCAGCCCTTTCCTGTATGACGTCACTTCTTGGACCAGGGATAAGTAAATAAAAATCCTTGCACCAGCCCTGTGCAGTTTGTGGTTGTCATTTAAAGGGGGACCCCACCTGCACTCGAAAACCACTACAAAACTGCTATTCCTTTAGACACGTTTAGGTTACAGTTGTGTTGCTAAATATTAATTTACCTATTCTCATATAAATTTTTCTGCTATTGATATAGAGCTGCTTTTCTAGATATATTTGTTTACCTTTATTACCTGAGGGCGGTTCTACTCTGCTTTGTGAACTGCACTTTTTGTCATTTATGCAAGTTCCTAATTCTAGACAAATAGTGTCTACCACTAAGCACGTGTGTAATTGTTTATTGCCTATATCCTACAGTAAGTTGAAAGGTACTATACGCTACATGTGTCTGTAGTGATTACATCAACCAGGTGTGTCAGAGGGGCTGAGGGTGTTCTTGGAGTTGAGGCGCAGAACAGGGAACCAAAAATGACCAAGCGGCTCCTTCAGGGGTAGTGTGACACACATTAACCTATTTTTGATTGACAGGGGGCCTTAACACTGCTGTGCTCAGAGCCCTGTCTCACTTAAGTGTGCCGAACATCTGATCTGCAGCACTTTATTTTAGAGGTGACAGGACATCTTATTGCCACTGTGTACAGGCAATGTTAAAAGCCCTGTTACACTCACCTCTCGCATAACCTAAGACTGATGTTCTGCCTGCCAGCCAATGAGGAGTGATGTTGCGTCCGCGCACGTCACTTTTCCCATCCACCACACAAGCATCTAAATCTGGGAAGGCCTGCTGCATAGTTCAAGGGCATCAGTGGGGCCTCATGTCTAAGTTTTGCCTAAGGCCTCACAAAGCCTAGAGCCGCCTCAGAGTTATATAAAGCTTGCAGATAGCATTCTTTACAATGCCCTGAAAAGAGGCCAGATTGTGTGTGTGTCTGTCAAGAGAGTACATTTGGGTGTCCTTATAGAGTTTGTAACACATGTAATTTCTCTTTGTATTTTGTTTATGTCTTTGTTTTAGAGTCTTTCTTTTTTCTGGGGGTGGGGGAATATTTTTCCTTGAAATATTTTTGATATTGTCAATCTGTGTTGTTTGTAGGTTGTTAGTTTCACTTTGATTTAATTGTCTGTGCTGCATTATTTTGCTAAATCTTCCTCAAGACGAATACATTTTTAACTGATTTAGAGCACTGAGTGAGTGTTAGAACCCCTGCCTGTCTTTTTTAGGTTGGGCTTTGTGTCCCTTTTCTGAAAATTGGCTTTGCTTCCTGTCACATAGCCAAACGCCAAGTGAGGGTAAAACCCTGCCAATGTCTTTCCTTGAGGATACACAGGTCAATCTAACTAGTGTCCCCATTAAGCAAATTGCACTCTAGCACTTTGTTGTCTACACCCCAAATTATTAGGTATTTTGGGGTTTATTAAAGGCAAATCCACTCTGCAATACAAGTGTAGTCGCTGAGGGGAAGCTGAGGGGAAGCACTGGTGATTTTATCATCCAATCATGTAGAAGCAAAGATGCTGTTTTTTTTATTTTCCTTGCATGTCCCCCGCGGATCTCCAGCAACTGCACTTCCAAGTGCACTTGTAGTGCAAAGTGAATTTGCCTTTAGTAAATAAACCCCAAAGTCCAAGATACCTAATAATTTGGGGTGTACACAGCAAAATGCTAGAATCCCCAAAAACTGACAAGACTTCTAATCCCTCTGCACTCTATCCCCAAGCAAAAATAAGACAGGATTTCATTTAGTTTAACTTTGCAAAAACACATTCCTTCAACTGTGATGCCCATTAGAAAACACCAGTTGCCTTTAAGTCCTGGAAATCTGCATCTGCTTTACTATTAATTTCCCTAAAAATTAGGTTCCTGTATCTAGATGCGCGGCCGCTGTGTATGTGAAATGCGCAACTGCTGTGTGCATGGAGGTATGTACCCATGGCACATATCTGGTTCCCAGAAGCGGTGGCCAGCACACAGGAGTGACATCACGCCCCTCCAGGAAGTTGCTTGTACTGCTGCTAATTTCTTCCCACCATCATGGGCTCACTGTTCTCTGAAGAAGTGATGATCCTTATTTGCAAATAACCACATCCGGACTGCCGCACACCGATGTACGTCCTCACTTTGAGGACGGATATAGTTGTTTTGGCAGCAGCTCGCTGCCATAACCCCGGTATCACCATGTTCGGCCGGCGGTCCGGTACAAGATAAAAGTGGTCTCTGCAACGGTTTCACCACTAGATCACGTTTATCGGCGGCGGGAAAGAGCCCCCCCCCGCCACGATCCGGTGCCGTCTGCCGCCTACCGGAGCCGTCGGCAGCGGCGGAGGCAATCGGATCCTTCCCATGGCTGTGCATGGAGACGAGTGAGGGGAAGATGGCCCTCACCCGTCTCCATGATACTGCAGGGCGGAAGCGACGTCAAAACGTCACTTCCGCCCATAGCTCTCAAAGGGCCATTTTTTTTATTTTATTTTTTTCGTATTTAAATTTTTTTATTTTGATTAAGGGTGGTACAGAGTGCATAAACAAATAACACTTCATATATGTTACATACATAAATTAAATAATAATGAGAGAATTCCGGCCCTTCAATTTAGGAGGTAAACATACCCTAGTTGTATACCTCCTTGTCCTTGTCCTCTCCTCTCGATTCTATTCGGGGTCTATAAGTACACATTTCCTCTGTACTCTCTATTCCCCCTTGCATTCTTACCCACTCCTCTTTATCCCCTTTGAGACTATCCTCTTCCCTCCTCCTAAACTATCCCCCCCCCCAAAAAAAAAACAAACAAAAAAAGAGAAACCCAGAACCCCCCCCCCCCCCCTTCTACTGCCCCCTCCCCCTCCTTCTTTAACTTACCCCCTTCCCTCCCTCCCTCCCTCCTTACTCATCCCTGCGAGATGGAGATATTCCCAAGCACCACTAGTTGCTAGTATTGCTGTTCATCTGCCTTCTCATCCGTTGTCTCCCATCAGATCCTTTGCTTCCTCCCTATACATAAATTCATTCCACAATGCCCACGTTTCATTATACTTCTCTCTCTTATTCTACCCTGAGAGCACTAGGTCTTCCATAGCTCCAATCTGTCTTACCCTGTTAAGCCACCTTGTTACTGATGGGGGGGCCCTGTCTTTCCAATGCATTGTAATCGTCGCCTTTGCGGCGTTCAACAGGTGACACATTATAGACTTACTGTATTTTTGTGTTGGTATTTGGGAGCAGTGGAGCAGAAAAAATGCCGGGTCATCTGGTATTGAAAATTCCACAAATCTCTGTGCAATTCTCTGTACCTCCACCCAATACTGCCTAATTCTGGTACAGGACCAGAATATATGTATTAGAGTTCCTTGTTCCTCTCCACAACGCCAGCAAAGGTCCGAGGCCTCCGCATAGATTCTCCGGAGCTTCGTCGGCGTATAATACCATTGTGTCAGTATTTTAAAATTTAATTCTTGAATTCGTGTACACCTTGATGAATGCAGGGCTAAATAAATAATCTTCCTGCATTCATCTGGGGAGAATGTCATGTTTAGGTCTCTTTCCCATTTAGATATACTTGGTAGGACGAAGTCCTGCGGGGGAGCAATTAACAGCCCGTACATCTTTGAGATCAACCGGGGGAGGGGTTCTTTATCGTTACAGTATTGTTCATACCTAGTTAAGTGTCGGTCATAGTTTACCGCCGGCCCCATAGATCTCAAAAAATGTCGTAGCTGCAATGCTCGCCATATGTCTATTTCATAGGGTCCCCCCGGGCATGTCAGGGTCGCTATTGTAGGCCAGGCTCCGTTTTGAATAAAGTGTAAAGCTTGGGAGATTCCCTTCTCCTCTAATTTTTTGAAGGCCCCAGTTTCTGTACCTGGTGGGAACCCCGGGTTTCCCAGCACCGGTGTCAGGGGGGAGTTTTTCGACGAAATTTTAGGGTCTCGACATAGACTTGCACTAATCCGTAGTGTCGTTCCTATTGTAGGATGTTCTCTAATCAGGGCCGGTAGTACTTCATAAGACCAGGGTGCCCTACTTAAGGGAATTGTATGAAACTGCTGTTCCAGTTCCACCCATGACTTGAATTCTCCATGCCTGTTCCAGTCCACCACTCTTCCAAGATGCACTGCCTGATAATATTTCCCTAAATCTGGGACAGCTATGCCCCCTGAACGCCTAGGCAGTGACATGATACCTCTTGCTATCCTAGGCTTTTCTTTGCCCAAATAAATTTTGTGAAAAGTGAGCCAATTTGGCAGAGAAAAAGCCGTGGGACGGCGATTGGGAGGGCTTGAAATAAGTACAAAAATTTAGGTAAGATGCACATTTTAATAATATGGCATCTGCCGAACCAAGAGTGAATACCCTGGTGCCATTTCTCCAGTAACAGCCTTACTGAGTTGTATAAAGTTGGGAAGTTCGCTTTAAAGGTCTTTCCTAGATCTGGTGTAATCTGTGTACCCAAGGTCTCTGTATTATTGCTTTAGCTTTATACCGCATAATATCCAAGTAATAAGCCGAGATTTTATAGTTCCGGTCTACTATTTTTAGGCCTTGAATGTCTGATCACCCATGCCTGCAAATCTCAAAACTTCAAACAGGAAGGACCAACTCACCCTATCAAATGCCTTCTCCGCATCAGTGCTCAGGAAAACACAGGGGGTTTGATCATTTGATCAAGATGTCAGTGCTCAGGAAAACACAGGGGGTACTTGTAAAAAGCTTCAGATCCACATTTAACAGTGAAATCGGCCTATAACTGCTGCATTCCGACGGGTCCTTCCCCTCTTTCGGAATCACCGTAATATACGCCAGCAAAGAATCCGGAGGAAATGCAGCAGTTTGGCCCAAGGAATTGAACACCCCGACCAGATGGTTATTTAATTGTAGTGCAAATCTTCTATAGCTTTGTCTTTTTTAACACTGCGTTCAATTCCTCAACCGAAATAGGGGCTTCCAATTTGCCACGTTCTAAAGATGATAGTCTTGAGAGCTTAGCAGAGGATAAATATTCCTCCAGGGCCTGTATAGGCATAGGAGTTGATTGCAGATTATATAGCGAGGAGTAATATTCTCCAAATCTCTGTGCTATCCCTTTCGGTTGAGGAATTAACTGCCCGTTCCTTCCTTTTATTTGAGATATGTATGTTGATATACTTTTTTCTTTAAGTTTGCCTGCTAAAAATTTAGCCCCATATTTGATCAGGATGCCCGCTCTAGATGTCTACCCACAGAGGTAATCTGCCTCTTCTTGTGCTGCAGTTCTAATTCCTGTATCTCCTGTAGGAGTTTCTTAACCTGTTTTTCTCTTTCTCTCTTTATTTTAGCCCCATATTTGATCAGGATGCCCCTGATTACTGTTTTGTGGGCTTCCCACACTATCCCAGGATCAATACCAGGGGTATCATTTATTTGAAAATAGGCCTCAATTTCTTTTGTTACTTCCTCCTGAATTTCAGGGTTCTGTAGCAGGCTTTCATTCAAACGCCATCTTCTGTCCAGGTCACACCCTGTCCCTGAAAGTACTAAGCCCAAGGTTATCGGGGCATGGTCTGACCATGTTATACTTCCTATGGTGGTCTCAGTTACCATAGACAGTAAATAATGTGGGATCAGGAAAAGATCAATGCGGGAATAAGTCTGGTGGGGGTTAGAGAAGAAAGTGTAATCCCTTTCTCCGGCGTGCATTGTCCGCCATACATCCACCAGTTGTAATTCTTATACCTTCCTCAGTATTCCTTTCCTGATACCATGTAAGACCGAAGATATCCCTATAGATGTATCCATTTTAGGGTCTAAGGCAATATTGAAGTCGCCTCCTAAGATTAGTTTGCCTTCCGAGAATTCTGTTAGTTTTGTGAGTATCCTTTTTAAAAAAGAATCTTGTAGTGCATTTGGTGCATATAAAGTTGCCAAGGTCACCTTTACCCCTCTCATATGTCCTTTCTAAAAAGAAAACGTCCCTTTGTGTCTACCCGTTTATCTATCAAGGACCAAGAAACCCTATTTGCAATCATGATTGACACCCCTTTTGATTTTGCCTCCTGATTTGAGGCATGATATACGCATGGGAAGAATCTGTTCTGGAGCACCGGGAGTCTGCTTGCTTTAAAATGGGCTTCCTGTATGAAGGCCACGTCTGTACGCATTCGTCTCAGATCATTAAGAAGCATTCTTCTTTTTTCTGGGACATTAAGTCCTTTGGCATTCATAGAGGTCACCCTTATTTCCTCCATCTCGCAGGGAATATAACAAAGAAAAAAAAAAAAGGGGGAAAAAAAAACCCCTCCCTCTACCTACCCTCCCCCCTACCTACTCCCTTCCTACTCCCTTCCCTCCCTTTTCTCTAACCTCTAAGGTAAGCACCCAACCCAAACCCCCCCACCTCTGGTTCAGTAGGTGCGCTCCTATCTGGGGGATTGGCCTAGGATGACTAAAAGAGCCCTACTCCCTCCTCCTACCCCCGGCGTGCATAAATAAGTAACTGAGTTCATTCTCCCTAAATCTATAAATACATTAGTTGTACAGCCCCTAAAATAGACATACAATTAGGATATGCAAATAAAACAAAAGAGAAAACCAAGCACAAGGCACAACAATCCCACTCTGCTCCATCTATACCGTGGCCATGGGCCAGCGGGAGAGAGGGATCCGGAGAATTACTAAATATATTATTTTCTGTATCCTCTATTCCAAATTCCCCTTACCCCTCTCCCTCCCTACCCCTATGTACCCTGTCCTCTCTTCCTATATCCTCTCTTCTTGTTACTATTTCTACTTTCTTATTTCTCCCGTCAGCCCCTCTCCCACCCCCCACCCCCCCCAATCCAGCCACCCGCTCCAATCATCCACCCCCCCATAGTCGGGGTCTAAAAAAAAAGGAAACCTCCTTATTTCTAAATAATATATTATGGGACCCCCCAGTCTCCCACCCCTAGAGAAGGGTAGGTTAAGAGAGAGAGAGAGAGAGCGAGACATACCACTACCCCCTCTCTTCTCTTCCACTCCCACAACCCCTCATGTGCAGTAATATAAATTCTGTGACTTTGTGTATCTTATATATCCCGTGTTTTGGAAAAAAATTATGAAAAATTATAAAAAACAACACCACTCATCCCTTTTATGTACATATATACCCCCACACCTCCGGACCTATTAGTATGTCCGCTTGAATAACACACAAAAAACTCACTATTTTAAAGTGAAGAAAAACCCTCCCTCAATATCCAACATCAAAAGTGTTAAAAAAAAAAAAAAAGGAAGAGTGACAAAGAGGAAAAGACAGGGGGCTTCTATTCTCCCCCCCCCCTCCCTCCTCTCCATCCCAATGTGCTCCTAATTAAATGGGTGGGGGACTAGAGGGCCTCCCGGCTACCCGGCTACCTGGCTCTACCTGAGGGAGGGGAGAAAAAAAAAAAAAAAAACATAAGTAGACCCCCAGAGCAAACCAGAAGCAAGCCGAAAAAGGAAAATATATTTCAGTAAATCATGGGGGCCCCATTCGTATACTGTTATAGCTACATCTGTGTCACAGTAATATACATCCCCTCTTCAATAATAAAAACAAAAAAAGGATAGGGGGGAGGAAGAGGGGGGAGAGGCCACAAAAAAGGGGGAAACGGGGGGGGGGGAGGGCAAGGAGGGCCGACGGGCTGTAGAGCCCAAGGCTTTAATAGTCCCTTTAATAGTCCCCTAAAGTACCCTTAGTCCATAATTTGAAGAGAGTCCCCCCCCAAAAAAAACCCATTCTTCCCAGCAACCCCCCCAAAAAAAAGAAGGGGGGGTACAGCAAATAATAAGGTGGAGTCTTCTTTATCTCTTCCTGCAGAGTTAAGGATCTAACTCTCCTGTCCCCCTCGGTCCTTTTGCCTGCCCAGGTGTTGTAGCCAGTTTGGTATCTCAACTGACTCCTCTCCCAATAGGGAAAACAGCTCAGGTAGTTCAGTAGGTAGCCGTAGGAAAAATGATCTAGAGTCCTTCTTTACTCTCAAAGAGAATGGGTAACCCCACCGATATGAGCCCCCAGCCTTTTTTATACTGTCCAGCAAAGGACGCATCAAGTTTCTTCTCTGCAGGGTGGCTCTTGATAAGTCTGGCAGGATTTTTATCCGTGCTCCTTCATATAACACTTCTCCTGCTGCCCATGCCTTCCGACTTATCTGTTCCTTATGAACATATCTATGGAAACAGCAAATCACATCCCCTGGTCTCTCAGGGTTAGGGGAGGGGGGACCCATCACTCTGTGTAGCCTTTCAAATTCTAAGTCTTGCAGGGGGATTTGAGTGTCAAGTTTCTGGCATATTTTCTGTATAGTTAACAGTAATGCATCTCTCCCTACTGTCTCGGGGACCCCCCTGAACCTTAAATTTTTCCTTCTGCTGCGGTCCTCTAATTCTTCTAAACAGAGATGTATTAAGGGAACGTAAAGATCATGCTCCAGCCGTGTAACACGTTCTATCAGCGATACCTGCTCGTCCTCTCTGGCTGTTAATCTCTCCGATAGCTGCTGTACCTCTGTCCGCACCGCCTCCAGGTCCCTGCGATGGATCTCCTCTATTCGGGACATCCACCCCTCTAGATCTGTTCGTGTGGGGAGTACCTGCATATCTGCTCGCGTTGGAAGGGCCCGCAGGAGTGCTCTGAGGTCCGCCTCTTCTCTTTGTATGTGGCTTTCATCTCCTCCCTTCGGTAGCTGCCGGAGCGTCTCCTCTCTTCCCCCCTCCACTCCCGCCTCCTCTCTCTGCATGTCCGGTGTCTCCAACTGCAGCGTCGAAAGCGTGTGGGAGGGGCTGACTACGTCCTCTGGATGGCTCGGTTCTCCGGTTTGTCGGCTGCCTAATGCGGATAGTCTGGTCACCGCTCGTGTGCGGAGAAAATATTGTGGAATTCCCGGCTGGGTAGGCTTTTTCTGCTCTTTCTCCGCTCTCCTTCTCATTCCGGCATATGAATCATCCGGAGCGATCACTCAGTCAGAACGCCGGGTGTAAAACACCCCGGCCACGTCTGCACGCCTGGAGGGTGGAGGGAGCTAGCTAGAGTGTGTCTTCCTACTCCATCTTCCTAGACCACGCCCCCAAACCTCACCGGGCCAAAGGGCCATTTTTTTTTCTTTTTTTTTTACAACATTTTTTTTACAACATTTTTTTTTCCTATTGCATTTTAGTGTAAATATGAGATCTGAGGTCTTTTTGACCCCAGATCTCTCGTATTTAAGAGGTCCTGTCATGCTTTTTTTCTATTACAAGGGATGTTAACATTCCTTGTAATAGTAATAAAAGTGACACAATTTTTTTTTTTAAAACAGAGTAAAATAAAAAATAAAAGGTAAAATAAATAATAAAAAAAAAAAAAAATGTAACGCGCCCTGTCCCACCGAGCTCACGTGCAGAAGCGAACAAATACGTGAGTAGCGCCTGCATATGAAAATGGTGTTCAAACCACACATGTGAGGTTTTGCCGCGGTAGAGCGAGAGCAATAATTCTAGCTCTAGGACTCCTCTGTAACGCAAAACATGCAACCTGTAGAATTTTTAACATGTCGTCCCTAACTGGTTAAGATAATTAATTTTTTATTTTTACATGGGATGGTGTTTGTGTGGGTCATGTGTGTATGTCTAAATGATTTGGCCTCAAAACACACACCTACTTCCTGTGTACAGATTCACTTCCGGGCCAATGTATATTGCTTCCTGCTTCAGTGTGTGTGTGTGTGTGTGTGTATATATATATATATATAGATATATCTATAGATGTAGGTTCTTGTGTCCACCAGCAGAGAGAATTTGGGTATATGCCACACTCCCAATTCTGGAGACATAATAAAGATCTAGCACAGGGGTCTTCAAACTACGGCCCTCCAGTTGTTCAGGAACTACAATTCCCATCATGCCTAGTCTTGTCTGTAAATGTCAGAGTTTTACAATGCCTCATGGGATGTGTAGTTCTGCAACAGCTGGAGAGCCGTAGTTTGAAGATTCCTGATCACTCTAGAGTCTAGCATGTCTTGAAAAAAGGTGGTTTCTTGTGTGCCTTGTATAATGCTCAAGAAATATTGTTTGGAAAATACAAGTGGGTCATGGCACATCTACATTCCAAATTTGGCATTTAAGATGGTCATACACTATGCAATCTGATTGGCCAATCTCTGTACAACTCAATGTTTAGGCAAAATAGGTAATAGGAAGACGCACTTGAACAATGAATTCAAATTATATGAAAATCAAACAGGCTCTTGCACTAAATCTAATTTATTTAAGATCTAACTGATTGCAGTGTATGGTTACCTTTAAAGATCAAGATCTGAAAATAGTAATTTATTGAGTTTAGAAACACTTCTCTGTTCTTTGTAATGTATTGAAAGATTTCTGTAAAAAAAGAAAAAACAGAAAGCTATATTAGAAATGATAGGAATGAGATTAGCATCAAAAGGGTTAATTAACTGTGAACACCTACTTATTGACTAACAAGACACATCCAATGAGATGAAATTGTATTGGGCGTGCACTATTATCAATGAAAAAACCGCAGTTACCCTAGCACCAGTTGAAGTTTACATGTGCGGGTATTTATTATCGATATTTGCGCTTCAATGTGCGCCTATTCGTACGTTCAATTAATGACTTTTCCAGCGCACCAATTAATGTATGAACTGGTGCAGTGTCTTCTTCTTAGTAAATCACCCCCTGGGTGTTGTTCTTAATTCAATTTATTTTTATTGTTATCTTATTTTTTTCCATTCAATAGTTTTTTATTGAAAGTTTTTCATGAATATTAACATGAAATAAACATTACAACATATAAATACATACAGATCGGTGTCTGTTGAGAAATATCAAATATAATTGTCAGGTAACTATACATATACCCATGTATGTGGTAATATAACAAAAATAATACAGGTATTATCATCCTATTGCCATTTATACGGTTAATCCAGGTGTAGCAAAGGTATTGAAGTCGGCTACCTTCCCGGACACCCCCATGGGTGCTATACTGTGTCTGGATTGGAGTCATCCTCCTGTGACTATAAAGTGAAAAGGTTAACTCAACATATTTTAGGAACATAAAGCCTGAGCAATATCTTGGGAGCTAGTCCATCTTAACCATGGCTGCCACATTTTATAATTATGGTCTTTACTATTATGTCGGAGCGCTAAGGTTGATTCATAGATGAAGTGTGTTTGGGTTGATTCTACCACCTCTTTTATTGTAGGAGGATCAGGATTTTTCCACTTCCTCGTAATACTGATTCTAGCTGACAGTAAAACATGTGTTAAGACATTTCTGTTTGGATTAGGATAACGATCTATATCAAGAGAAAGCAGAGCTAGAGAAGGATTTAGAGGTATTATCGTGTTGGAGAGTGCAGAGAGTAATTGAAAAATTTGTTCCCAATATTGTGTAATTTTGGGGCATGTCCAAAAAATATGAAAAATATCTCCTTTTTGTCCACATAATCTCCAACATTTGTTGTCTAGTTTGCTGTTAAATTTAGATAATTTATCGGGAGTAAGGTACCAACGTTGTGTTAGTTTGTCGGATAATTCCTATAGTGTGGAACAACAGGTGGCTTTATATGTGGCGTTGAAAGCTTTTTCCCATTGGTCCACCATATAGGTGCATCCTAGATCTTCTTCCCATCTGATCAGTGGAGCAGATTTGGTAAATATATTTTTTTGTTGAAGAAGATTATAGAAGCGTGAGATCCCTTTTGATGATGCGTAGGAATTTTGAAAAAGGTCCAAGCCGTTTGGGGTATGTTATAGGACCATGATGGGAGTTTGGTAATACAATTCTTAGTACGAATGTAAAGAAATATGTCTGAGTTTGGTAAGTGAAATTCTTTTTGAAGTGTAGGAAATGGTTTAACGTCCCCATTATCGATCAGATCATTTCTATATTTTACTCCTTTCGCTATCCATGACGTAATTTGATTGCATAAAATTATGTAATGTTTACAAAGGAATTTGGACTGTGGTTAGAAGAGGATGTGAAGATGTAAGTTGTAGAAATCGGGTCCAGGATTGGAGGTTGTAGAAATACGGGAAGGGATCCTAGATCCAAGTGCCATAGAAGGTATCCATATAGATAAGTTACCTCCTGGGATTTTGGCAGTTTCCATCTTCCCCCATATTGTGGACTGTGGAGACATAAACTATTCTTTAGATTGGGTGAGCACCGAGGACAGATAATAATCTTGGAAATCTACATAACCCGTTCCTCCTGCTTGACGATGTTTTATTAAGTTCATATGTCCACATCTAGATTTTTTACCTTGCCATATAAATTTAGAACAGATAGTTTGCAGTGATTTGAAATATTTAGATGGAATTGGAATCGGGAGAGTCCTAAAAAAATATAAAATTTGGGGAAGGTGAAGCATTTTGAAGGCTGCCAATCGTCCCATCCACGAAAATTCTTATAACGCTAATTTTGGTGATGTTTCCCTGTAGTTTAGTGCGGAGTGGTATGTAATTGTGTTGAAATAATGATTTGGATGAGTTAGATAGTTGAAGTCCTAAATATTTTATTGTGTTTTCAGCCCAGGTATAAGGGAATTTCTTTTTTAGATGTTCGATGGTGTGCCTGTCTATACCCAAATTTAGAATATAGGATTTATTTTCATTAATTTTATAGTAAGAAATGTTACTAAACCAGGCTAGTGTTTTCTGAATTTCTGGTAGGGAATTTATGGGATCAGTGACCATGAGAATGACATCATCCGCAAAGAGGCTGATTTTATGTTCTTGGTCAGCAATGGAAATTCCTAAAATGTTTTGGTTGGTTCGAATGTTTTCAGCCAGGGGCTCCATAACAAGGTTAAAAATTAGAGGGGATAAGGGGCATCCCTGTCGTGTACCATTTGTGATTTGAAATGGTAGTGATAGAGAATCTGCTGTGTATACTCAAGCTGATGGGACAGAGTATAAGGCCATTATTGCTTTATGGATATGACCCGTCAATCCAAATTTAGTTAGAACTGATGATAGGTAACCCCAATGTACTCTATCAAACGCTTTTCCAGGCTGGCTTTTTTGTGATTTCTACATGGTGGATCGCATTTATTACTTGTCTGGTAGCATCTGATGCTTGGCGACCTTTTGTAAAACCCAATTGGTCTCTGTGTATAAGAGAAAGTAACATGTTTTCTAATCTTTTGGCATATATTTTCAAATCCAAGTTGAGCAGGGATATAGGTCGAAAATTTTTCAATGAGTAAGGTTCTTTGTCTGGTTTCCGGAGGGTCACTACTAAAGCGCTAAGCATTTCAGTGGGGAATGACAAAGAGTTGGCAGCTAAATTATAGATTTCACACAGTGTGGGTGCTAAGGTACATTGACATTTTTTGTAGTATTCCCCAGTAAAGCCATCCGGACCTGGGGATTTTGAGTTAGGAAGGGTACCAATAACTTGTAGTATTTTGTGGATAGTGAAGGGGGAATTAAGATGTTCTAATTGTTGTAGTACTGTAATAGATGGAAGATTAACACTATCCAAGAAGGCTCTAATCTCTGCTTGTGAGGGTTGGTGTGTATTAACATGTTCCTTAATGTTGTACAGGTCTTTGTAGTATGTGCTGAATGCATTGGATATAGAATTGGGTTTAAGCAGTTTTTCATTAGTATGAGGATGGTAAAGGAATGGGATTTTAGTTTTTGATCTGTGACCTTTAATTCGCAGCGACATTGCTTTCCCAGCTGTGTTCCCTGTTGCGTATGTAGTAGCCTTGAATTTTTTATAAGTCTTTTTTCATAGGTCTCTAGAAGTAGAGATCGTAATTCATGGCGTAATGAGAAAATTTTGGATTGAAGAAAGGGGGAAGAATTACGGTATTTGCCGGCGTATAAGGCGACTGGGCGTATAAGGCGACCCCCTTATTGTCCAGCTAAAACATTGGTTTTGACATATACTCACAGTATAAGACGACCCCCTTCCGACTAGTCTGTAGTAGCTTGGGCAACATAATGAAACAGCAATAAGTCTGTGCAATTTAAGCACAAGCTTTGTGAAGCAGTGCTGGGGTGGTAAATACCTCATGTGCCTGGCAAAATCCACTTATGGAGGGTCAGGTGCCAGATGGAGGTTCGGGTGCCAGATGGAGGGTCGGGTGCCAGATGGAGGGTCAGGTGCTTCAAACCATAGCTCCAGTGTTGAATGGTGAGGTGGCCGTGGACGGAAGAGGAGCCGAGGGGTAGCCGCATTCTGTAACTGTATACAGTATTACAGTGTACCGCGCTGAGCCAATCATGGCAAGCGATGTATTCTATTAATGAATACAAAGCCTGCTCGGATTGGCTTTGAGATTCCGACAGGCGCAGGCTGATGATATTACAACCTCTGCCAATCCGAGCAGGCTTTGTATTCATTAATAGAATACATCGCTTGCCGTGATTGGCAGAGGTTGGGACATCATCAGCCCGCGCCTCTCTGACTCTAAAAGCCAATCCGTGCAGGCTTTGTATTCATTAATAGAATACATCGCTCGCCGTGATTGGCTCAGTGTGGACATTAATGTTGACATCCATATACCAGCGTATAAGACGACCCCCGATATTTGGGGGATTTTTTTAAGTATAAAAGGTTGTCTTATACGCCGGCAAATATGGTAGTTTTGTTTAAATCTTCAGTATTTGTAAGTTGTTTGTTTGTAAGTTCATCTAACATCTGGGTTCTCATTTTCTTTGCTCTAGTTCCCAATTGTATAAACACGCCTCTCATAACAGCTTTATGAACATTCCACACCACCAGCGGGTCAGATATTGATGTTGAGTTAATTGAGAAGAATTCATCTAGATGTTGTTGAAGTAGTGTGGAGTAGCAATCGGTGTGAAGGAGATAGTTATTAGCTCTCCAAATGTACGAATTAGGTTGAGAGGATTTGGCGGCTATAGTAATGCTAATAGGGGCATGATCTGACCAGGTGGCAGTGTGGATTTGGGAGGTTGAATTATTCTGAAGTAACCATTTGTCCGTCAAGAACAAATCTATTCTTGAATAGGTGTTTTGGCGCGGTGATAGGTAGGTAAAATCCCTTTCACTAACATGACAACATCTCCATCCATCAAACAAGTCATTAGAGGCAATAAACTTATCAAGGGGAGAGGCATATCGTTTGGAGTTAGCAGTGGAGTCCATGACATTATTGGGAATCAAATTGAAGTCTCCACATGTCAAGAGATGACCTCGTTGGAGTTTTTTCGCTGCACATATAGTCTTTTTAATGAAATGCATTTGTCGTATGTTTGGGGCATATATGGATACCAAGGTATACGGTATAGTATTAATGGTGCAGATCAAGAAAATATATTATATAGTTGAAAGGTAAGAGTATTTCTGATAGCTATCAACACACCTCTTTGTTTTTTAGAATACCGTATATACTTGAGTATAAGCCGACCCGAATATAAGCCGAGGCACCTACTTTTACCACAAAAAAAATGGGAAAACTTATTGACTCGAGTATAAGCCTAGGGTGAGAAATGCGCAGCTACTGTAAGTGTAAAAGAGGGTCAACAATGCCCATTTGCAGCCTCACTGTGCCCATTTGCATGCCTCACTGTGCCCATTTGCAGCCATAGGTCCCCCAAACTTCAAACTTGGTAGTTAAGAGTTCCTAGATGCCCCCTAGCTGCACCCAAAGGGTCCCGAAATGACATTGCTGCAGATGGACACAGTTGACCAACTTTGGGGCCCTGTATCTTGGGGACACTTGGTGCTAGAAACCCCAAATTTGGATATGGTGTAGTGCTGATTTGTATACCAAATGTGGGGTTCCTAGCACCAAGTGGCCCAGAGATGCGGGGCCCCAAAGTAGGGTCGGAAAATGTAATTTTCTGCTGCAGAAAAATACTTGACTCGAGTATAAGCCGAGGGGGGCACTTTCAGCACAAAAAAAAATGTGCTGAAAAACTCGGCTTATACTCGAGTATATATGGTAGCTTGTTTGAAAAATATGTGGAAACTATTTGTGTTGGCACTGGGGAGATGCATCCTGAACAAAATGCGTCTCTTGGACGCATAAGATATCACAGTTAAGTGATAAAGCAGATCTTCACATAGAGGTCCGTTTTGCTGGGTGATTTAGTCCACGCGCATTTAGGGACATGTTGAGGTATGTAGAGGTGAGGTGTAGTTGTAGTTAATTTACTTTTAAAGAGGTTCCTCAGGTGTGTCTTCAGGTATGTGTTTAAGGAAGATAGAAATATTCAGTATTCAAACTGTTCACATTGTGAATTGTGAAATTGTAACACTGTTAACACGTCAAGGTTCTGTTGTAAAGTATAAAGCAAAGAAGTTATCACACTATATATAATGAATTACAAGGATATGTTGCCAAAAAACAACAAGCAAGTACTAATCAAAACGACAAATAATAAAAAAATAAACAGTAGAATAAAGCTGCGCCAATATGAAAAAAGAATAAACGTAAACAAATAAAGCATATGAAGTGCAAACCATCACATTATTTCTATAGAAAAAAACTGGTCTCATGTAGAATAGTCCAGATATAAGATAAGTTAGTCCAGAAAAATCAAACTACGCATCAAACATGGGGTAAATAAAATCCACCGATGAGACGTATTCTAAAATGACACCCCAGTGCTCGTGCTATAATTCATCCACTGTGACATGTAAAAGGTGCTTCATCCCGACCACCTGATGAATGGGAGGCTTACCAGAAAGTATAAATAATATAGCATTGGATATAGGCTTGAAGTGTATCCAGTGGACCAGCGCTGATGGAGTTAACGGCAGCTCCAGGAGAGAGACACTCCAGATGAGAACAGGAATAGAGGGGAAAGACCCGTCCTGGGATCCGTTCGCAAACCAGATATCCAGCCAAATCCTAATATAATCCTCCGTTTGGGGAGAGAACACAAAAGGGGCCACCCATAGTGTGATACTGATGATACTAGGTTTTATTAAAAGTAGATTAAAAATTACTTACATCAATGCAGAGGAAATGGGCAAAAAAGATAACAACACAAACACTGCCGGCCGGTCAGTGTGATCCCGTCCCTTGATCCAATGTCAGTCTGTAGTGGTGGCGTCGCTGCGTGCCTTCCCATACGACGTTTCGTCATAAATGACGTTTTCAATGGGGAACGCGTTACGCGTTATCATTACCTATCACTGGAGATCAAGGTATATCCAAATTCAGAAGGTTGAGTCTTGGAGGGAGACCAGAGAGAGGACTGGTTATCCTTAATTAAACCATATGCCCTGCACTTGCCTAGATTTGGTAAGTGACCCATTACCTAACTGGTGGCGGCTGCACAGAGAAAAATAGGAACTGCACGGTGTACCTTATTTGAACACAAGCACTTTATATTTAGAAGCATTTCCTATGTCACAAATGGACTATAAGTTATGATTATTATTTTTGGCATTTTCTGTTGATTTTATTGTTTCTATCAGCACGTGCAAGTCTACTGGCACCTATTTGCACCTACTTCATTTGGTTTATATGTTATGAATATCAACTTTGGTATTACTTGGTTGATTATATCGATTTTACCAGCACGTGCAAGTCTACTTGCACCTATTTGCACTTACTTCATTTGGTTTTAGATATATTAATGCATACTGGCTTATGTGGGAATTTTATTTAAGTTTATTTTATTGTTAGATATATGGTCTAATGGATCACTGTGCATGACAAATTAGAGATTCACGCAGGGGATAGCAACTTAGGGGGACAACAAAGAAGCACTTTATATATATTTATCTAAGAAAAATATATTTTTTGGATTGCACAGCACATTAGCACTTTCTATCCACATGCACCAGGATAAAAGATTAATGGATTTCATGGCACGTTATGTTTTTATAGTTTGAATCTTCTCTAGCTGGCGACACAGCCAAGTGTAAGGTGGCGCGGTTTCCGTTTCTTTTTATTCAATTTTAAGCGATCTATGATTGTTGTATTTGAAACTGCTAGAACACCAAAATCAAAATAATTTCCTAGAAACACCCTGACCATTTAATGAAACAGTAGCGCCAGTACCCCACATTTCCCCTATTCTACATGAGACCAGTTTTTTTCTATAGAAATAATGTGATGGTTTGCACTTCATATGCTTTATTTGTTTACGTTTATTCTTTTTTCATATTGGCGCAGCTTTATTCTACTGTATATTTGCTCTAGTGTGAAGTATCCCACTTTTTAGCAGCAGCCTTTATTTTTATTTTTATTTTATTTTTATTATTATTATTTTTATTTTTATTTTTATTTTTATTTTTATTTTTATTTTATATTTAAATTTTTTTTAATTTATTTATTTTCCCTCCATTTGTTCCTCCCTCACATCTCTTTTTTTCCCAAGCGCGGTTTATTTCTTTCCATTCCAATAAAAAAATAAACAATAAACAGTTCAAAAAAGAACAGACACCAACGTCAGCAGTGTGCAACTCTAAGAGATGCTGACTCAGATAGGGGGGGGGGGGGGGTTCAGAAATTAAGATATTGAGCAGAAAACCGGACCGGATTTGCAATTGTTGCTTATCATTTATCGGGCAGGGGGAAATCTTTTGTATTTAACTTTGCCTTGCCCCCGGTTTTGTCCAAAATAAAACATGTTTGTTTTTTCTCGCAGGTCAGGGGTACGTTGTGGGGGTTCTGGTATGATACCCCATGAGTGAAGTAGTTGCATACCACCTTCAATGGTAGATATGGCATGATGTTTTCCTTTATATGTGGCCAGTATAGTGGCCGGGTGGCGCCATTTGTATGTAATCTTATGGTTGGATAGGGCTTTCGTTATCGTCTTGAGTTGTCGTCTCATTTGCAAGGTAAATTGTGAATGGTCCGCGAATAGTTGAATATCTGAGTACGGTGTCGGGAGAGTTGTTATTTCCCTAGCTTTCGAGAGGATTTGTTCCTTGGCCTGGTAGAAGTGAATCCATAGGATGACATCTCTGGGAATCGATTCTTCGAGATGACGCAGTTTGGGCATCCTGTGGATACAGTCAATGGTGAGCTCTTGCAGGGATAATTCTGGTAATAATGTGGAAAACATTGTGCTGGCATAGTTACGCAGTTCCATGGGTGGAACCGACTCAGGTATACCTCTTATTTTAATGTTATTACAGTGAGAGCGGTCCTCAAAGCTTTGCCTTGACCCACAAAGAATCATCTTTTTGCTCCGCATATGCATCAACCAAATAATTTACTGTTACAGTACATTCCTCCATTTTGTCTTCCATATACTGCATTCTGCCATCCATATGTTTCATTTCTAGGGAGAATTTATGTATTAGGGAGGATAGGTTTGATACAATTGAGGATTGCAATGACATTAGCATATCCTTCATTGTGGTATCTAGTACTGGTTGCCCTGATGTTGGGAAAGCAGCTATGGATGATTGCAGTGAAGATATTGCACTATCACTGTGTAGGCCTTTACTCACTGCGTCAGCGGCCTGGTGAGAAGGATCCATCTTCATCCGCGATTTTGTGGAACTCTGAGAGGTCGGAGAGGAATGAAAGGAACCATGGGGATAATCCTGCTCCTATTTCACTCGGATGGCCGTCCGGAAGATCTGTATATGCCTCTGCATTTCTCCCCTCAGCTCCGGCGGTGCCATTTTGGTTTTGTTTCGGCACGCGGCTCTGCTTGAACGAGAAAGATGTGAGCTTTTTCCTGCCCCGTTCTTGGCCTCTTTTGCGGGACATTATTGCCACAGGTGTTGCGGCGGTATGTTCGATAAGTCGGTGGAGCCGTTAACCTGCCCATTAGCCGCGTTAATCTGGTTGGCTGTGGAGAGCTCTAGGCTTAAGCGGCCATCTTCGTGTGCGCGCAAGCCACGCCCCCGTTATCTTATTTTTTTAATGTTCATGAATTATCTATGTTTGTAAACACATATCAGGTTCTAATAAACAAATGTCTTATGTCAGGGATTTCAAAGGTGCCTATAAGCACAACAATGCATGAATAATATTACTAAAATACATAAATTTATTGTATTCATAAAAACATTTAGCCTAGGTTCACACTGACAGCTGGAATTAAATTGTGTGAGTTCAGCTGAACTCGCACAATTTCATTCCGCATGTCAGTCCCGACTTCGGGGTGATTTCAGAGACATCTGTGTGGGTTTCTGCACAGATGTCTATTGAAATCGCACCCCGAAGTCGCCAAACGTAATACAGAAACTACTTTTGGGAATTGGTGCGGCGCTGCAAATGCACTGTCGCACCGATCCGGACGGTGCCATTGCCAGCAATAGCCATGTCAAATCGCATGCCAAATCGCTGCAATGTGAACCAGGGCTAAAACTTCTGGTACTGTATATTTCAACCAACATAATTTCCTTATACATAAACATGGGGTACATAAGAATTCTACAGACATGTTTCACTGCTTCTCATTGTTCATTCCATTATCACTTGGCTTCTCTAGTTTTGGCGGAACTTAATAATACATTTCAAGATGGCCCTGACAGGGGGGGAAATATTATCTTATCACGATGCGTTTTGTGGGTCCCAAACACCCCACTTCTTCAGGTTCTGTAAAACTTCATTATATTAGTACCCTGATTTGGAATCAAAAGTATAGGGACCTTCAACCGCATCAAACCTCCCCTGGGAGGAGTACCAACTACCTACAGGCCAAAGGGCCTCATTTGTATTCCCAAGAAGAGAGAAGGGGGGTGGGGGAACCATAAGTTTATTGCAACTCTATCAGCTCCTCCCTTCGTCAGTTCCCGTCCGATCATGCAAATGCCTCTAATTGAAAGGACCTAAGGCTATATACCACCTATAAGCCCCTTTTTACACTGGGGCGCTTTGCAGGCGCTCCAGCGCTAAAAATAGCGCCTGCAAAGCGGCCTGAAACAGCCGCTTCTGTGTCTGCAATGTGAAAGCCCCCGAGGGCTTTCACACTGGAGCGGTGCGCTGGCAGGTTTCCCAAAAAAGTCCTGCTAGCTGCATCTTTGGAGCGATGAAGGAGCGGTGTATACACCGCTCCTGCCCATTGAAATCAATGGGGCAGTGCGGCTATACCGCCGGCAAAGCGCCACTTTGCAGGTGGTTTTAACCCTTTTTCGGCCGACAGCGGGGGTTAAAACCGCCCGCTAGCGGCTGAATACCGCGTTAAAATGACGGTAAATCGTTGTTTTACCACCAACGCCGCCCCTGCCCCAGTGAGAAAGGGTCCTAAATGTACAGACAGGGTCTGAACCAAGGAAACCTCTGTAGATACACTAAAATATGCAAAAGGGAGAGGACATGGTGGTGTTGTTAATTTTTTTTTTTTTTTTTTTTTTCGTTTTTTTGTAACTTTCTTAAATGATCTATTTTTGTTAAAGCCATTTATGTAGTTCTCTGGTATGAAATGAGGGCACTGGTGAGCTCTGCTAGTGGACCACAATCACCTGCAATGCACATGGTTGTGCTGGTGTGCTAGTGCATTGGGTTAAAGCAGGCGGTCAGAAGTTGATACATCTCCTCCTTGCCACTTGTCAAATGTTCTCTGAAGATTGATCCAAATGCAGATTGCACTTCAGACAGCATCACAAGTGTGAACAAGCCCTTAGAGAACTCGGTGCAATATTGTAAAATTACAGAAACTTAGTAAAACCAAATAAGATCCTTTTATACTGTCTGTAATTGTCTGTGGACAGGAGAAAGCACCTGTAAAATTGCCAGCTGCTCACTGGCTCTGTACTGTGCATGCGCATTTCCAGAGCTGGCTGATTAGTAGCTAAGCTTAGCTTTGCTGGGACAGTGGCCGGGTCCAGGAAAATGCATGGGTCCATGGTACTTTTTCTACAATTAGTTTGAATGAGATGGGAAGGAGGAGGACAAACAGCCTGAGACTGTCTTCTCTGGTCATCAGAGCCCCCTTTAATCAGGGTTCCCAGGGTTCCCCCCTTACGTCAGCATTTCCAGAGCCCCCCATACATCAGAGTTTCCAGAATGTTCCCTTAAATCAGGGTTTCCAGAGCTCCATTACATCAGAGTGCCCCTTATATCAAAGTCCACAGAGTTCCCGCTTACAGTGTATGGAGGAACTCTTGGAACTTTGATGTAAGGAGGGACTATGAGGACTCTGATAAAAGGGGGAACTCTGGTGACTCTGATGTAAGGGGGGCTCTGGAAATGGATTTAAGGGGAAACACTGGGAAATCTGATGTAAGGGGGCTTTGATGTAAGGTGGAACACTGGGGATTCTGATGTAAGAAGGGAATGCTGGGGACTTTGATTTATTAGAGAAATCTGTGAACTCTGGTGCTTGGGGGAACTCTGTGAATTGTGATGTAAGAGGGGCTCTGGTAACCCTGATGTAAGGAGGAATGCTGGGGAATCTGATGTAAGGGGGAAGACTGCAGACTCTGATATAAGGAGGGAATGCTGGGGACTCTGATGCGGGAAATCTGTGGACTCTGATGTAAGGGGAGGGACACTGGTGTAGGGAAAAAGAAAAGAGAACGCTTCTAAGAGTAGCCATATTAATAAATAAAATAACAAAATGAGTAGATATATTCTCCTCAACTAATGTACAGGTATAGCGCACCCTTATTAGGAGATGTTACTTTGCATCCAGTCTTCCTTTGAATAGGGAGCCCCGTACACATGGCCTGAACATCGGCCCAAATCAGCCGTTACATTAGAAACCGGCCGACTTTTGGCCTGTGTGTACAGGTGCTTGTCTGACAGAAGCCGATCTCATGACCAACTTCTATTGAATGAGCATGTGGGAAAATCAGCAGCTGATCAGCACCAGATCAGAGCTCTGGTGGGGGGGGGGGGGTTGGTCCTCCTGTCGAAACACAATAGCACAGCGGGAAGATCGATGTACTAACATCGCATAGTTAATATAGAGACCTGCTTAATTTTTTTTGTTCATCCTGCTGGGTTGAAAGCCTTGCTGTGTGTACCAGACATATTCTTCTTCCTCTATCTCCAGGCCGCCTGTCACAGACAATGCGTGTGTCCTCTGCTTTGGTCTGTGTCTCCATCTCAGGATTAGACTCTGTCAAACTTGTTTAGTTGCTGGCTCCTGGAATGCAATGAGCAGCTCTTTTCACATGTATATGAAATTGGGAATGCAGGTCAGATAAAAAGCTAAAACAGACACTGAGTTCAGATACAAAACTGGACTTCAGTCAGATGTTATCAAATTAAACTAAAACACTTTATTTTATGCAATTCTGAACAGTTATTACTCTCCCTGATCAGGAAAAGTGTTACAGGTGAACAGTGGCATCAAGCAAGAGAATACACCCATAGTTAAAACAGGAAGTGGGAGGAGTTCCCTCCAAAGTGAGGGAATCCCTAGTTGTCACCAAGGTCACCAGAACTAGTGTCCCTATTGGAAAGTTTATCCTCTATTATTCTGCTGACAACCCAAAATGTGGGATCTTGTTTCACTTTCAGTGATAACTTGAAATGTCAAATCAAGAGGGTGAATCTCCCTAAAGGGGGACATAGACAGCAATAAAAATCTGACAGGGGTTGTAATCCCTCTCAACTCTATACTAAACTAAATAATTTAAAAGGCACACATTTTTGCTTTTAGTTATACTTTAAGCTTGGGGAGGTATTACTATTGTTTCAACCCAATATTTGGCATTGTTCTGTCTTTAGGACAGAGAGCTAAACCTTCTGATCCATAAACTTCAGATACTATATTTCGTTTGATCTTAAATGTATTAAAACAAGCCAGGTGAAACTACAAATTGATAAAATAAACATTAATCAGTACAAAATTTGCATATAATAAAGAAACACTGCTCTATAACACAGAATAGGATAACAAGAACTCACTTTTTAAGCTCACTAAGGGGTGATGGCGAGCAGGGCCGATCCGTCCCGGGGTGCACGGGGTGCAGTGCACCCAGGCGCCACAGAGGTGGGGGCGCTGGAGCGCCAGAGTGCTCCGCTCCCTCCTCCTCTCCTTGTCCGTAGGCGGCGCGGCTCTCTCCGCCTGTCACAGCCGCGGCCGCGGCGGCCGTGCAGTGACGTCACGGGGGGGGGGGGGCGGGGCGCTCCGTGGCCGAGCGCCCCGCCCCCCCCCGTGACGTCACTGCGCGGCCGCCGCCGCGGCCGCGGCTGTGACAGGCGGAGAGAGCCGCGCCGCCTACGGACAAGGAGAGGAGGAGGGAGCGGAGCACTGTGTTTAACTTCCGCCTTCTGCCCACAAGCATCACACACGCTCTGTTCTCCACCCGGGCGGCACACTGTCCTCTCCAGCTGCCGCCCGGGTGGTTTTAATTAGCCTAGTGGTGGGGGGTCTATACCAATGTGGGGGGGTGGTTTGTCCTGGGGGGGATCTATACTAATGTGGGGGGGGTGGTTTGTCTAGGGGGGGTCTATACTAATGTGGGGGGGGGGTTTGTCCTGGGGGGTCTATACTAATGTGGGGGGGGGTTGTCCTGGGGGGGTCTATACTAATGTGGGGGGGTTTGTCCTAGGGGGTCTACTAATGTGGGGGGGGGGGGGGTTTGTCCTGGGGGGGTCTATACTAATGTGGGGGGGTTTGTCCTGGGGGGGTCTATACTAATGTGGGGGGGGGGGGTTTGTCCTGGGGGGGTCTATACCAGTGTGGGGTGGGGGGGTTTTTCCTGGGGGGGTCTATACTAATGTGGGGGGGTGGTTTGTCCTGGGGGGGTCTATACCAATGTGGGGGGGGGGTTTGTCCTGGGGGGGGGGGGTCTATACTAATGTGGGGGGGGGGTTGTCCTGGGGGGTCTATACTAATGTGGGGGGGGTTATCCTGGGGGGTCTATACTAATGTGGGGGGGTGGTTTGTCCTGGGGGGGTCTATACTAATGTTGGGGGGGGGTGGTTTGTCCTGGGGGGGTCTATACTAATGTGGGGGGGGGTGGTGTCCTGGGGGGGGGGGGGTTTATACTAATGTGGGGGGGTTTGTCCTGGGGGGTCTATACTAATGTGGGGGGGGGGTGGTTTGTCCTGGGGGGTCTATACCAATGTGGGGGGTGGTTTGTCCTGGGGGGTCTATATTAATGTAGGGGTGGTTTGTCCTGGGGGGTCTATATTAATGTAGGGGGGGTTGTCCTGGGGGGTCTATACTAATGTATGGGGGCTGGTTTGTCCTGGGGGGGTCTATACTAATGTGGGGAGTGGTTCGTCCTGGGGGGTCTATACTAATGTGGGGGGGGGTGGTTTGTCCTGGGGGGTCTATACTAATGTGGGGGGTGGTTCGGCCTGGGGGGGTCTATACTAATGTGGGGGGGTGGTTTGTCCTGGGGGGGTCTATACTAATGTGGGGGGGTGGTTTGTCCTGAGGGGGTCTATACTAATGTGGGGGGTGGTTTGTCCTGGGGGGGTCTATACTAATGTGGGTGGCGGGCTGGTTTGTCCTGGGGGGTTTATACTAATGTAGGGGGGGTTTGTCCTGGGGGGTCTATACTAATGGGGGGGTTGTCCTGGGGGGGCTATACTAATGTGGGGGGGGTCTGTACTAATGTGGGGGGGGGGGTTGTCCTGGGGGGTCTATACTAATGGAGGGGGTGGTTTGTTCTGGGGGGTCTGTACTAATGGAGGGGGGGTGGTTTGTTCTGGGGGGTTTGTACTAATGTAGGGGGGAAAGGTTTGTCCTGAGGGGGGGGGGGGTCTATACTGATAAAGGGGGCTGTTTTGTCCTGGGGGTCTATACTGATGGGGGGGTCTGTCCTGAGGGAGGTATTTATACTTAGTGAAGGGTCTGCACTGACGGAGGGGGGGTCTATACTTAATGGAGTGGGGTCTGTACTGAGGGACGACTACAGTTGGTGGAGGGGGTGATACCATGTTTTACTGCACCAGGTGACACCAACCCTAGTGATGCCACTGCAGCTGCGGGCTCTTATTTCCCCTCTCCCTCTCCTCCTCGTGCGCTGCTGTACTAATGAGCGGCGCACTATGTTTCTTCCCCCGCCTTCATAACGGCCAGGGAAGAAAAAGCAAAGGAGCAAAGAAAAGGATTGTGGGACATGTGGTACCAAGGACTGGCAGCCCCACTGTAACACGGAAACTGCAGCCCACACAGCATGCTCAGCTGAATGGGAGAGAGAAAGCCAGGAGCCCGGGAAAGCTTTCAGGGAAGGGCACCCAGGACTCCAGAGGGAGAGGGCAGTGCTGAGAGAACACCATCAGCGAGAGAAAGCCACACAGCCTGGCACCATCCCTGGTGGAGAAAGGAATGGAGTCATTGCAGGAATACAGATCTGGGCTCTACCCAGCGGAGCCGACACGGGCAATTCAGAGTGAGCTGACTCCTGATCAGAGGAACCGTTGTTGCTGTATCGCTGGGTCAGGTGAGAGGGCCGATCGGCCATTATTTACTACCATCTCTTGTAACATGTCTGCAGTCTCTGACCATCTCTTGTAACATGTCTGCAGTCTCTGACCATCTCTTGTAACATGTCTGCAGTCTCTGACCATCTCTTGTAACATGTCTGCAGTCTCTGACCATCTCTTGTAACATGTCTGCAGTCTCTGACCATCTCCTGTATTGTGTGCAGCCTGACCGTCTCCTGTACTATGATTGCAGTCTCTGACCGTCTCTAGTATCATGTCTACAGTCTCTGACCATCTCCTGTACTATGTCTGGGGGCTCTTTCTAATAGACTCTCTAACAGAAGCCCCCTCTGTGTGCATCAGAGAGACTCCCCTCCAGGTCTCATTAGTGTACGCTCTTCCTGTATTTTATTTATTGGTAAAAGATCATGGGAGGATCCCAGAGTAACGAAGACTTCTTACATGAACATCTCTGTGTTGAAGTCGTTGTCATAGAAACATTTGTAAAGGGGAGGAGTTGGTAAGATGACCACGCCCACGTGGGGGCGCCAGAAATATTTCTGCACCCAGGCGTCTGTGACCCTAGGATCGGCCCTGATGGCGAGAGATTGAAGAAACATGCCTTGCTGTAGATTCTTAAAAATGCTGGCTGACTCACTCCCTTTAGACAATTCTCCCAGAATGCACTGGTTCCTAACAACTTTATTAACACATACTATGAGATTACAATATGTAACTACTACAAAACAGCTAGCTTGGTGTAAATCAACATGTTATTTTAAGCAACATAAACACAAGTAAACTGAATAGAAGCCCGGTGGGCAGAACAGGCATTTCTGCTTTTTATTTTTAATGATTAAGGTAAACAGGACAAATAGAGAGGGTGAATCTCCGGGCACAGACAGCAATAGAAAACCTGACAGGTGTTCTAATTCTTCACCACTCTATCCAAAACGAAAAAGAATGTTTTAGTTCTACTTTAATTTACAGTAATATGGTCCTATTAACAAATGTGACTTGGGAAGATGTAAGCAAAAATCGTAAGTTCTGATATTACATAAGCTAGAAATGTGCAATCAAATACAATATACAGTCAGCAGTCAATTGTTACAATACATGGATAACAAATGAGCAATTTTGACCAATTCAGCCAGCTAAAATTATTCCCCCTTAGCAAAAATCTCCCCCCTAATCATCCCCTAGCTAATGTCCCCCTCAGCTAAAAACATCTCTGCTTCCTGCCCCCCCCCCCCCTCCCCCCAGGAAAAATCTGTCTGCCAGATTTAGCTTGTTTTTTTTCAAAATCAGCTCTATACTGACAAATACACAAACCTGTATTGAATAATTACAGTAAATCATCATGCTTTTTGTTTTTTTGTGTCTTTTATGAATTAGCTTGGGCACAGAGATGCATAAAACAGCTGCTACATGTTTCTATTGGTAAAACAGTTAGATTATCAATAATATAAATGCAATTATCAATAATAAAAGACAGATTTATACAATGCATTATTTGTGTACAATCAGAACAGGGCTTGCTTTGTTTGCGATAGGTTATTGTTATTGTTTTCCTATATACCGTAGTTATTACTTGCATTAGCAGGGCAGAAGATGATATCCCTAAAAGGAATACATTTGCCATGTAAAGTTTTTATGATCAGCATATTTGTCATGTTTGTGAAATGCAATTTCTGAAAGAACCTGGAAGAACATGCGCAAAGGGTCCTGAACACATTAGGCAAATTTGGATGGCTGGTGAACTACTCCAAAAGTCAGCTGTTCCCACCCAGAGGATGGTATATTTGGGGGCCTTCTTCATACCCCCCGAAAGTGCGGTATCGCTACCATCAGAGAAGATACCGGCTCTAATAGCCAAGGTGAAAAGGATGCTAGCAGGCCATCATATACCTGCATCAGATTGTCTGAGCCTGCTGGGGTCCCTATCCTCCTGTATCCCCATGGTCAAGTGGGCCAGATGGCATCTACGGGGATTCCAAATAGGTTTCCCTGGCACAGTGGCGAAAGGACCGCCTAGATCAGACTATATGGATTACCCCCTCCATGAAGTCCAGTCTTTGGTGGTGGACGAGAACAGCCAACCTTCAAGTACACTGCGCTCTGGGGCCCATCTCCTGGACCATCCTGACGTCGGATGCAAGTCAGGTGGGCTGGGGAGCACACGTGCAGAGTCACCTTGCTCAGGGAAGGTGGCAATTCAACCCAGTCAATGTTGTGTCCAACATTTTAGAAGTGAGGGCGGCATGGATGGCGTTACAGAACCTGGCCCCCTATCTCAGAGGAAAGTCCATACTGCTACGGATGGACAACAAGGCGGCGGTAGCCTACGTTCAAAACCAGGGGGGAACACACAGCAAGTCCCTTCTCAGCGAAGTGACACCCATCCTGAACTGGGCCGAGAAGAACTTACTCGATCTACGGGCTTCTTACATCCCAGGGCCCGAAAACCAGCTAGCAGATCGCTTGTCAAGAACCTTTGTCGACAACAACGAGTGGTCTCTCAGTCAGGAAGCTTTCTGGTGGATATGCCAACAGTGGGGCACTCCCCAAGTAGATCTCTTCGCCTCTCCCCTCAATGCGAAGACACCCCGTTTTTTCTCAAGGTTCCCATCACTAGGAACAGCGGGGGTGGATGCCCTGATTCAACCTTGGAACTTCCGGAAGGGGTATGCGTTCCCGCCAACCCCCCTGATACTGAGGTTTCTCCAGAGGCTGACGTCAGAGAAGGTCACAGTACTGGCAGTAATCCCATACTGGCCCAAAAGACCATGGTTCCCGCTGCTAGTCAAATTGGCCATATGCAAGCCGCTCCGTCTTCCTTACAGGAACAACCTGCTGTCACAGGGCGGTCTCTCTCATCAACACCCAGAGATCCTGGATCTGAGGGTCTGGAAATTGAGCGGGAAAGGCTGGACAAGCTAGGGTGTGCACCTAAGGTCGTCCAAACACTGTTGCAGGCTAGAAAAGCTACCACCAACTCCACATACTATAGAATATGGAGGAAATTTACAGAAATGGCTGAAGCTAATCAGTTTGACCCCCTGGAGCCGGGGGTACAGAATATTCTCCTGTTTCTGCAGGCCGGTTTAGATTTAGGCCTAGGCCTAAACACCTTGAAGGTGCAAGTTTCGGCTCTCTCAGCTCTGACGGATACACGCTGGGCGTTGAATCCTTTGGTGGAACGCTTCTTAAAAGCGGTGCTAAGGCTCCGGCCTCCCAGGAAGACGTTGTACCCAAAATGGGATCTAACAATAGTACTTAATGTTTTATCAAGTCCTCCTTTTGCTCCCACGGAAGAATGCTCCCTGGAGGATATCACCATGAAGACGGTATTCCTAATCGCCATCACCTCGGGGCGCAGAATATCGGAAATCCAAGCCCTAGGGGCTCAAGAACCTTACACCACCTTTTTCCCGGATAGGGTGGTCTTGCAACCCATCCATCAGTTCGTCCCGAAGGTGCCTTCAATCTATCACCTCAGTCACGAATGGGTTTTACCAACTTTCGAGGAGGAATCATCCTCCTCTCCAGAGACGATCTGTCGGGCAGCCAGCTGGTCATCAGACGTAGCCAGATCCTCTGAAACACTACTTGCTGTTAACACACGCAGCTCCGAAAAGACAAGGGGGGTTCAACTCCTATTTCTAGAGTTTGAAGTGGTCCTGTGGGTTGGTTGGGGGCGAGCAACCAACCATTGGTATGCTGCCATGGGTAGGCACCAGGAAAGGAAAATTAATCATCAGCAAGGCTAAATTGTTTTCCTATATACCGTAGTTATTACTTGCATTAGCAGGGCAGAAGATGATATCCCTAAAAGGAATACATTTGCCATGTAAAGTTTTTATGATCAGCATATTTGTCATGTTTGTGAAATGCAATTTCTGAAAGAATTCTAAAGGCCAGCACATGTAAATGACAAGCTGGTTTACAGGAAAAGTGGGGCATTCATGGCTTAAGCATGTGGTACTTACCACAGCTAAATATATTTAAAATAACTGAGGTATTGTGAGGTCAGTAGTTACTAACACACAGCTGACGTCTTGTCCAGATACCACATAAAAGAATGCTGTTAATTGTCACCTTTATGTCTGTTTTAGTTTAAAATGTAGGTTAACACAGACCAATGGGTTACAAAGCAAAGAGATAAATAATACCAGCAATCTACCTTTTTTTGTACAGCAATAGAAATTTACATATTTAACTGTAAATTTTGTAAATTCTCATATAGAACCTTTTAAGATTTGCAGACCTTGCAATAGAAATCAAGACAAGAGCTTTCTAATAAAATACAGTGTTTCCTTGTGTATTACTAATGTTCACTCTTCTCCAGTATCAGCATTATTCACCTGTGTTCTTATACAATATTTATTTATTTTGCTTTTTTTTACTTGCATATAATTTTATATACTTTCATATGCATATCTGTTAATAACTCAAAGGAAAAGTATACACTTCCTATATACACAGCAAAAAACTCAAATGTTTAAATCAAAAACTATATATATATATATATATATATATATATATATATATATATATATATATATATATATACTTAATAGTGAAACATAAAAATGGCCAAGATAATCACAATTGCGCCCACTATTAGCATTCTTGGAAAAGACGCATCTTGGGTAGAATTTTTAAGAGTGCGTGTCTTTGTCGGCTTTATAATGCGATTCCACTGTGTCATGATGGCATTTTTGGCACCGCTCCACTTCCCTGGCCCCATAAGCCGAAACTGGTAAGGTGTACAGGGACCAAACAGCACCTGCAAGCCCAGTCTTGGATCCGTAGCAAAGAGACGCAGCAGATCTGGTTTTACTCCAAGAAGTGTGGCCAGTTCATCCATGTATTCCACATAGTCTACTTGTATTGTATGACGCTGGCTTGGCACATAGCTTAAAAAGAGGAATACATCATTTGTTATATAATTATTTGTTTTGGATTCCTGTTCTACTACAAATTTTATAATTATGTGTAAACTTTGTTAAAATTAATAATTTTACTAAGTACAGTGCAATTAGAGAAATACTTGCAAGTGCTATGCAAGGCCAAGTAATATCACACTTTACAGAAAAAATTGTGTCTCACAATTTTTGACCATAGACACACCTCAAGGAGGGTTACACATACAGTACAAAATGTAATTGACATATATAATACTATATATTACCATTTTATGATGTAATAAAAAAAAAAACACACATAAAAAAATTTGAAAATCATGAAAAACCATCAGGGCCATTTACTGTGTACGTTTACAAGTCCAAAAAAGTAAAAAAAAAAAAAAAAAAAATATATATATATATATATATACAGTATCTCACAAAAGTGAGTACACCCCTCACATTTTTGAAAATATTTTATTATATCTTTTCATGTGACATCATGTAAAGTAGTAGGTGTCCAGCTTATATAACAGTGTAAATTTGATTTCCCCTCAAATTAACTCAACACACAGCCATTAATGTCTAAACTGCTGGCAACAAGTACATCCCTAAGTGAAAAGGTCCAAATTGGGACCAAAGTGTCAATATTTTGTGTGGCCACCATTATTTTCCAGCACTGCCTTAACTCTCTTGGGCATGGAGTTCACCAGAACTTCACAGGTTGCCACTGAAGTCCTCTTCCACTCCTCTATGACGACATCAGGGAGCTGGTGGATGTTAGAGACCTTGCGCTCCTCCACCATCCGTTTGAGGATGCCCACAGATGCTCAATAGGGTTTAGGTCTAGACACATTCTTGGCCAGCCCATCGCCTTTACCCTCAGCTTCTTTAGCAAGGCAGTGGTCATTTAGGAGGTGCTTTTGGGGTCATTATCATGTTGCAATACTGCCCTGCGACCCAGTCTCTGAAGGGAGGGGATCATGCTCTGCTTCAGTATGTCACAGTACATGTTGGCATTCATGGTTCCCTCAATGAACTGTAGCTCGCCAGTGCCAGCAGCACTCTGCAGCCCCAGACCATGACAGTCCCACCACCATGCTTGACTGTAGGCAAGACACACTTGTCTTTGTACTCCTCACCTGGTTGCCGCCACACACGCTTGACACCATCTGAACCAAATAAGTTCACCTTGGTCTCATCAGACCACAGGACATGTTCCATGTCCTTAGTCTGCTTGTCTTCAGCAATCTGTTTGCAGGCTTTCTTGTGCAACATCTTTAGATGAGGCTTCCTTCTGGGACAACAACCATGCAGACCAATTTGATACAGTGTGCGGCGTAGGGTCTGAGCACTGACAGGCTGACCCCCCCACCCCTTCAACCTCTGCAGCAATACTGGCAGAACTCATACATCTATTTCCCAAAGACAACCTCTTGATATGACGCTGAGCATGTGCACTCAACTTCTTTGGCCAACCATGGCGAGGCCTGTTCTGAGTGGAACCTTTCCTCTTAAACCGCTGTAAGGTCTTGGCCACCGTGCTGCAACTCAGTTTCAGGGTCTTGGCAATCTTCTTATAGCCTAGGCCATCTTTATGTAGAGCGACAATTCTTTTTTTCAGATCCTCAGAGAGTTCTTTGCCATGAGGTGCCATGTTGAACCTCCAGTGACCAGTATGAGCCAGTGAGAGCGATAACACCAAATTTAACACACATGCTCCCCATTCACACTTAAGGCCTTGTAACACTAACGAGTCACATGACACTGGGGAGGGAAAATGGCTAATTGGGCCCAATTTGGACATTTTCACTTAGGGATGTACTCACTTTTGTTGCCAGCGGTTTAGACATTAATGCCTGTGTGTTGAGTTATTTTGAGAGGACAGGAAATTTACACTGTTATACAAGCTGTACACGCACTACTTTACATTGTAGGAAAGTGTAATTTCTCCAGTGTTGTCACATGAAAAGATAGAATCAAATATTTACAAAAATGTGAGGGGTGTACTCACTTTTGTGAGATACTGTAAATATATACACAGCGGTACCCCCAAAGAAGCTGCTGAATTATTGTCCCCGGGTCTCCCACTGGATAATACACAGCCAGCCAGTTACACAGTATTTTCCACACAGCCAAATGCACACACTCTTCCGCTCATTGTCTCCAATAACCAGTCTAGGGGATGTGTTTTTATGTTTTATTTGGAACTTGGATAGGAGAAAGGAATTAGTAGGATACTCCAAATTAACTATTCACAGCGAGGACAACTTCTCAATAGGACTGTGTAGCAGAATGTCAGTAGCCCTATGCAGCCGGCTGAATATGATGAAACAAGTCCCTTTTTAAGCAGAGAGCATTTGCTGGACTTTGCTTCTTCAAGACACTAGCCAGTGTCCCTTAGCCCACACACCCAGTATTCTGACTTTTAGGACCAAGAGGGTGATTTTAGTAACACTTAGTCTCAGGGATCCCTTTAGGGCAGGGGTAGGCAACCTCAGCCCTCCAGCTGTTTTGAAACTACAAGTCCCATAAGACATTGCAAGACCCTGATAATCACAGGCATGACTCCTAGAGGCGGAGGCATGATGGAATTTGTAGTTTTACCACAGCAGGAGGGCCGAGGAGGGGGGGGCGGTTAACTATGTTTCCTGGGAGGTGATCCTAACTGAAGGGGGAGGGGACTGACTAGAGGAAGTGACGGATTGTGGTTCCTAGTTAATAGGAACACACGATCTGTCACTCCTGTCAGAACAGAACAGGGAAGTGTGTGTTTAAACATACTCGTCCCTGTTCTGTGTCTCCTGCTCATGATCGCTCCTGGTAGGCGGTCATTGCGACCGTCGGCCACAAGCATCACACCCCCCCTGTGCAGCAGGCGTGCGTGCACCTCCGGCGGTGTGCGCATGCCTGCTATCCCGATTACGCGAGCCGACGTACAGCTACGACGGTTCGCGGGATCGTGTCGACCTGTTGCAGTATAATGACGGTGGCTGGTCGGCAAGCAGTTAAGCAGAAAAACAAAAAACTATATACACTTCCGAGCACCTACCTATGCAGTATATATCCATTAGGCTGCATTCACACCAGCATTAAGAGCAGGGGTTTGAGAGGCGTTAAAAAGGCCCCTCAAGCGCCTATGCACAAGATATAATAGACAGCACATAGTGCTGTTCACACTAAGCAGCAGCGTTGCGTCGCGTCAAAATTGAAGCCTCATGTCGAGTTAGGAGGTGTTTGAAAGGCTTCAACGCCTCCCAATCAAGTCTATGGTAATGCCTTGCAAATGCTCTGGCAGGCAGTTGCGGAGCGTTTGCGGGGCGTTAAGATTTGTTCATTTACTGTAATGGAATAGGCATTTGTGGAGCAGTTTTAACGCATCAAAACTGCCCATAGGGCATTTGGGGAGCATTTTTAACTACTCATTAATGCTTGTAAAATGCCCAATACTAAACCTCATTGATGCCTGTCTGATGCTCATACTAACGCCATAGGAGCGTTTGTTAAGCGTGAGAAATTTAGGCAAGTGTGAACAACTTACTGCTGGGAGTCAGCTGGCTGTAAAGTGCTGGACAGGCCTGACTTTCTGACACTAAAGCTCACCATACATGTTATAATCTGACAGTACAAGCTCCTTTAGATCTACCAACAGCTATGTAGTGCAAGGGCCTTTCTCACTGGATACAGATTGGTTGAATAATATAGGCAGGTTGTCATTTTACATGGTTGTGGTAAATCCTAAATACGATTAGACTGTAAGAGTGTAACATGTAAAGTGGGCTTGCCATTCTGTTCTTTTGTTAGGAGCGAGTACAGTGTGCAGCACACCACAGTCAGCTGACTACTATGAGAGTGAATCTCCACCCCACTCTGCATAGGACTCGTGACTCAGAAGTCATTGACTGTCTGATTTGAGGTCTTTGTCATGGTACTGTAAATCATTTGGATGTGGAAAGCAATTGGACCTCGTATACTGGAAAACATGCTTATCCGTAATATAAATGAATAGAAGGTCAATACATACCTCAGGTAAAATCGTTTAGGATTTCAAAGACTGCTATAGTCTCTACTGGTCTCTCTACTGCTATAACTACTAGTCTCCAAGCCTGAGCCCTGACCATGACAGTAAGTTATTTGAGGGAAAGGTAAGGAACTATATTCAAGAATTTGTCTGCTATATAGGTACCATAAGTAACAACTAGCATTGATTTACGAAGTCCGTTGTTGCAGGACCAACATACATAATGTTTAATGATGATAACGTTTGCAGGAATCTAGATAGAGAAAGGCCAGTGAATGTAATATATCTGGATTTTGCTATATTTGTGTGAACGAAATTGTATGTACATGGATAGAAAACAGGTTGCAGAAAGAGTAGTGATAAATGTAGAATGGTGTGCCCCAAAGTTCTGTCCAATGCCCAATTAGGAGTTCAATTTCTGTGTTTACTGATAATACCAGATATTGCAGGAAACTCAATTCGGAACAGGATATAACAAGAAGACCTTGATAAAATGGAGGTATGAGCAGCTACATGGCAGAATAGAGTCAATATGGAAAAAAACATAACCAGAAAATATCTGGAAAATGGGACTTTCTAGGTGCCAACATACCGGTAAGACATACACATATTTAAAAGCCAAACAAAAATGTTTTATTCATACCAAAGAATTTTTAAAAGACACATAGATGTAAAGTTTAAAAGGCAATAAAATATATGGTCCAAAAGCCAGTCAATTACACCATATACATAAAGTGAAGTGAAGTAAGCTCTTATACATTTATTATAAGTAGTCATCTCAACATGTTTCACCTTTGTTAAAGCCATTATGTTAATAAATACGGTATATATTATAGAGGGAAAATCAATTACTGCACAAATTGTTATATATATAGGGGAAAAAATGATCCCAAAAAAAAAAATCCCACAAAAACATAAGCACCTGTTATCTAGACTACTGTATTATTGGGTGTGAGAAATTTCCCTTGTGCTCTGGCAAGATGTCCACTGGAAGGACTGCCTTAAACACCACTTCCACCCCATCGGCATCTGACATCATGAAGTGCTGCAGATGCAATTGACCACCACCTCGCATGCCCGGCAATACCCCCACCCACCCACATCATTATGCAAGGGCATAGCACCAATGTCATGAAAAAGAGAGTGTGTCTGAAACGGCCTATTGTACACTACTCAGCGCCTGCTGTTTGGGTTACAGTCAGTTAATGCAGATAGACACACCCGTAAAAGCAGTAATAAATATATAAATCACTAAATAAATATATAAATAAATATCAGCAGCTGTTTCAATAAATAGAAAATGTAAAAATGGGATAGTAAAAAATTTCAAGCACTGATGTACATGAGAAATAGACTACTAAAAACAGCGCTAGATTTCCAGTATCACAATGTTCAGTCCAAATGTTTTTGAAAAGATACTGGGTTCACAATCGCAGAAATATAACTGTAAAGATAAACTTAAAACGTTCGTTCGGTGCAGAAAATAGTGATGAGTGAGCAGTTCAAGGTTGCATCAAGGTGACATCATTTGTAGACCAAGTAATACCCCGTGTGACTTGTTCCACCACGTGCGGAGAAATCCCCCTTAGGGGTTTAAACTTACCAGAGGTAAGAATCAAACAGGCATATCAGGTATAGGTCATCGAATGGTTAAACTGCATCTGCTATTCATCCACCAAAATGGCCACCAATCAGCCTTGTAAACTTCTTATAATCTCATCATCACCAAACACCAAACTGCATCAGGGGTCCAGGGGGGAATTGGCTCCAAATAAACTCGCCATAAAAACAAATAAAATTTTGCACATAGCGTAATTCTGTTTATTCTTAAAACATGTAAATAAAACCACCCATAAAAGATCCCATAAGTATAGCAGCGTACATTAAAGTTACTTTCAGTTATGCAAACAAGAATCACTTGCGTTTTGGGTTTGTTAGAAAAACCCAACAGCGGCATCCATAGTACTTCCTGTAGTCTGTAGTGTGTCTATCCAGACACAGGGACAGCTTCCTGGTAGCAGTGGAGCGCAGCTGGAACGCAGGCGTCACTTCCGGTCAGCGTCGTGTAGGCCACGCCCTTACGCGTTTCGTCACTTCCGACTTCAACAGAGGGCGTGGCTACACGACGCTCAACAGGGCTATTTGTATCCAGCCCCTTTGGGCTGTAACCAATCAGAGAATGACACACACATCTACCTGCTGATAGGGTAGAGGCAATCATGATAGGTAATGCCCATATTGAGAGTGGGAGATGAGAGCACGCAGTAGTTATAATGAATATACTGCGTGTGGGAGAAACAATACAGCGATGATAGCTAATTATTCAGATAGGGAAATGTGAGCATTTGTACATCGGAACAAGTGGAGTAACAATTAAAACCAGGCACATGACGTTTTTTTAAAAACAGGCACATGACGTTTTTTAAAACCAGGCACATGACGTCTTTTAAAAACAAGGTCATATTGAGCTGTGACATAGTATGCTGTGCATGCAGTAAAAACACTGTCATTGCGGGCTGAAAAATGCATATGTACAATACTGTGCGGTAAATATATGTCAGTGTGAGTCAAGGAATGCAATTCATTCCAAACGTTTTATGTGACTAGAAACGGCATTCAACTGTCACCTTAATCATTAGTCTTAGGTGACAGCGAGAAGCTATATGCCGGTCTATCTGATCGCATGTGTATGGGAATATTCATGCGATATTGATATTATGGTGTATTCAATTCATACCTCTGATGGCACAAATTAGTATAGTATAATAAAATTACCACGACTGCGTGTCGCACTGGGTGTTTAGGCATATATACCATAGAAAATACGTTCCAATATCAATCTGCCTATGTAATAGGTAGTTATAATGTTGTTATAGGGTTACTTAACGTGATTGTGTATATCACATATTGGATTAGTGAGCCTAGTAATAGCCCATAGGGAGTTATAATCCCGGAATGTGTGTGCTTTTATAATTAAAGTTAGAAACGTATAGGAGCATTCCCAAAATATAGGAGCACTTCAAAATTATATAAAGTGCAAATAGAAAGCAAATAAATACGAGAGTAGATCAAACACAATAAGATATTACATGCGAGCAAGTATAGGAGTATACATATATATATATAAATAGGATAAATACGTATAAATATAAAAAATATATATAATATAAGTAAGTGTATAAATATATATAAAAATATGCATTTTAGCGATCTTAAAAGCGATAAAACCACACAAAATCGCATAAAAAGTCGCATAAAAAAAATCGCATAAAAAAGTCGCATCTAAAATATAGTAAATCATCCATAAAAACATATAAAAAATATATAAATATAAATATAATGAGTATGTAAAGACCCATAAAATATATGTTTATATCAGGATGATAAAAAATAGGAGAGGTATGTAGGATGTTAATAAATAAATATATATATATATATATGCATATGTAAAATACAACCAATATAAATATAAATATAAGCCTAAAATAGAGCATAAAATTCATTAAATTCATTAAATATAGTAACAGAGCCCTTGAGAGTATTCGGGACATAAATTAATCACTGGTCACTGATAAAACAATTTATGTCAAGGTCTACGTTCAAACCTTTTGGCGACAAAGTGTCTACCAAGTATATCCATTCTGTCTCTTTCTTAGATAATTCACGTACCCGGTTTGAACCTCTCCAATTGGGCTTGAGGTGGTCTATCCCCCAGAATTTTAACCCTGAGGGATCCTGTTTATGATGATTCTTAAAATGAAGGGATAAGTTATGCTCTTTATATCCAAGTTTGATGTTTGCGATATGCTCAGCGATCCTGATGCGTAGAAGCCTTTTAGTCCTACCTATGTATATCAACTTGCAGGGACACTGAATCGCATACACGACATAAGACGTGTTGCAGGTAATGAACTCTTTTATTTTGAACTCATTGTTATTAGTGGTAGAGGTAAAGGTTTCTAATGCCCGTATCTGTACATTAACCTCTCTACATGCCCTGCATTTTCTGCATGAGTAGAATCCGTCTTTGTCCCAAAACGATGGGTGTTTGGATGGGGGATCTAGAATCTTCTTTACGATTTTGTCTGCATGACTTGGTGCCTTTTTATAAATAAAACCTGGTATCTGTGGGAGAGCTGTTTTCAAAGTCTTGTCCATCTGGAGTATATGCCAATGGGTCTGAAATATTGCTTCAACCTCTTTATGTTGTGCATGGAAACCTGACAAGAAGCTCCATTCTTGACTGTTTCTGTTTGGTGGGTGGTTTTCTCTTGCAACTCCAGTAATTGCAACTCCAGTAATATTGTACTCACAAGTGAAATAAACACACAGAGTATTAACTTCCTTGATGTGACCATTTTTAGAGAAACAAACAAACTACAAACAAAAGTCTTTTTTAAACCAACAGATGCTAATAGCTACCTCCCAATACAGAGTGGACATCACCCTATGTGGCTTAAAAACATACCCAAAGGCCAATTTACAAGGATTAGAAGAAATTGCACTAAAGAATCTGATTTTAACACGCAATCAGCTATAATTAAGAAAAAATTTGAGGAGAAGGGCTACAAGGGAGAACGACTAGATAAAGTGATTAATGACGTCTCCAAGGTGCCAAGACATAGCCTGCTGGAAGAGAAAACCACCCCACCAAACAGAAACAGTCAAGAATGGAGCTTCTTGTCAGGTTTCCATGCACAACATAAAGAGGTTGAAGCAATATTTCAGACCCATTGGCATATACTCCAGATGGACAAGACTTTGAAAACAGCTCTCCCACAGATACCAGGTTTTATTTATAAAAAGGCACCAAGTCATGCAGACAAAATCGTAAAGAAGATTCTAGATCCCCCATCCAAACACCCATCGTTTTGGGACAAAGACGGATTCTACTCATGCAGAAAATGCAGGGCATGTAGAGAGGTTAATGTACAGATACGGGCATTAGAAACCTTTACCTCTACCACTAATAACAATGAGTTCAAAATAAAAGAGTTCATTACCTGCAACACGTCTTATGTCGTGTATGCGATTCAGTGTCCCTGCAAGTTGATATACATAGGTAGGACTAAAAGGCTTCTACGCATCAGGATCGCTGAGCATATCGCAAACATCAAACTTGGATATAAAGAGCATAACTTATCCCTTCATTTTAAGAATCATCATAAACAGGATCCCTCAGGGTTAAAATTCTGGGGGATAGACCACCTCAAGCCCAATTGGAGAGGTTCAAACCGGGTACGTGAATTATCTAAGAAAGAGACAGAATGGATATACTTGGTAGACACTTTGTCGCCAAAAGGTTTGAACGTAGACCTTGACATAAATTGTTTTATCAGTGACCAGTGATTAATTTATGTCCCGAATACTCTCAAGGGCTCTGTTACTATATTTAATGAATTTAATGAATTTTATGCTCTATTTTAGGCTTATATTTATATTTATATTGGTTGTATTTTACATATGCATATATATATATATATTTATTTATTAACATCCTACATACCTCTCCTATTTTTTATCATCCTGATATAAACATATATTTTATGGGTCTTTACATACTCATTATATTTATATTTATATATTTTTTATATGTTTTTATGGATGATTTACTATATTTTAGATGCGACTTTTTTATGCGATTTTTTTATGCGACTTTTTATGCGATTTTGTGTGGTTTTATCGCTTTTAAGATCGCTAAAATGCATATTTTTATATATATATTTATACATTTACTTATATTATATATATTTTTTATATTTATACGTATTTATCCTATTTATATATATATATGTATACTCCTATACTTGCTCGCATGTAATATCTTATTGTGTTTGATCTACTCTCGTATTTATTTGCTTTCTATTTGCACTTTATATAATTTTGAAGTGCTCCTATATTTTGGGAATGCTCCTATACGTTTCTAACTTTAATTATAAAAGCACACACATTCCGGGATTATAACTCCCTATGGGCTATTACTAGGCTCACTAATCCAATATGTGATATACACAATCACGTTAAGTAACCCTATAACAACATTATAACTACCTATTACATAGGCAGATTGATATTGGAACGTATTTTCTATGGTATATATGCCTAAACACCCAGTGCGACACGCAGTCGTGGTAATTTTATTATACTATACTAATTTGTGCCATCAGAGGTATGAATTGAATACACCATAATATCAATATCGCATGAATATTCCCATACACATGCGATCAGATAGACCGGCATATAGCTTCTCGCTGTCACCTAAGACTAATGATTAAGGTGACAGTTGAATGCCGTTTCTAGTCACATAAAACGTTTGGAATGAATTGCATTCCTTGACTCACACTGACATATATTTACCGCACAGTATTGTACATATGCATTTTTCAGCCCGCAATGACAGTGTTTTTACTGCATGCACAGCATACTATGTCACAGCTCAATATGACCTTTTTTTTTTTAAAAGACGTCATGTGCCTGGTTTTAAAAAACGTCATGTGCCTGTTTTTAAAAAAAACGTCATGTGCCTGGTTTTAATTGTTACTCCACTTGTTCCGATGTACAAATGCTCACATTTCCCTATCTGAATAATTAGCTATCATCGCTGTATTGTTTCTCCCACACGCAGTATATTCATTATAACTACTGCGTGCTCTCATCTCCCACTCTCAATATGGGCATTACCTATCATGATTGCCTCTACCCTATCAGCAGGTAGATGTGTGTGTCATTCTCTGATTGGTTACAGCCCAAAGGGGCTGGATACAAATAGCCCTGTTGAGCGTCGTGTAGCCACGCCCTCTGTTGAAGTCGGAAGTGACGAAACGCGTAAGGGCGTGGCCTACACGACGCTGACCGGAAGTGACGCCTGCGTTCCAGCTGCGCTCCACTGCTACCAGGAAGCTGTCCCTGTGTCTGGATAGACACACTACAGACTACAGGAAGTACTATGGATGCCGCTGTTGGGTTTTTCTAACAAACCCAAAACGCAAGTGATTCTTGTTTGCATAACTGAAAGTAACTTTAATGTACGCTGCTATACTTATGGGATCTTTTATGGGTGGTTTTATTTACATGTTTTAAGAATAAACAGAATTACGCTATGTGCAAAATTTTATTTGTTTTTATGGCGAGTTTATTTGGAGCCAATTCCCCCCTGGACCCCTGATGCAGTTTGGTGTTTGGTGATGATGAGATTATAAGAAGTTTACAAGGCTGATTGGTGGCCATTTTGGTGGATGAATAGCAGATGCAGTTTAACCATTCGATGACCTATACCTGATATGCCTGTTTGATTCTTACCTCTGGTAAGTTTAAACCCCTAAGGGGGATTTCTCCGCACGTGGTGGAACAAGTCACACGGGGTATTACTTGGTCTACAAATGATGTCACCTTGATGCAACCTTGAACTGCTCACTCATCACTATTTTCTGCACCGAACGAACGTTTTAAGTTTATCTTTACAGTTATATTTCTGCGATTGTGAACCCAGTATCTTTTCAAAAACATTTGGATTGAACATTGTGATACTGGAAATCTAGCGCTGTTTTTAGTAGTCTATTTCTCATGTACATCAGTGCTTGAAATTTTTTACTATCCCATTTTTACGCGGCCGACGCAGTGCATTGCTGGCTGATGATTGGCCAAGCATGCACTGTGACCCCGCATGCTTGGCCAATCACAGCCCCGGAAACTCGAAGAGCCATAATTGGCTACAGGCAGGACGCCTGTAGCCAATTACAGCTCAGGGGCTGTAGTACACGCCCCCCCCCCCCCTATAAAACGCCGCCACGCCGTCTGCGCCGGTCACATGCTGTTCCGGCGCAGATTGAGCAGGCAGTTCCTGTGACACTCTGCTGCATTTAGATAGATAGAGAGAGAGATTCACTTGCAGAGATTGAGTTAGATAGATTCAGTTACAAAGATTGATTGACAAAGAGGGGCTTGTAGTGTGCTCGTGGCAGGCAGGCAGAGCTCCTATATTTTGTTACCAGAAGCACCTATAGGACTTGTAGTGTGTTCGTGGCAGGCAGGCAGAGCTCCTATATTTTGTTACCAGAAGCACCTATAGGACTTGTAGTGTGTTAGTGGCAGGCAGGCAGAGCTCCTATATTTTGTTACCAGAAGCACCTATAGGACTTGTAGTGTGTTAGTGACAGGCAGGCAGAGCTCCTATATTTTGTTACCAGAAGCACCTATAGGACTTGTAGTGTGTTAGTGGCAGGCAGGCAGAGCTCCTATATTTTGTTACCAGAAGCACCTATAGGACTTGTAGTGTGTTAGTGACAGGCAGGCAGAGCTCCTATATTTTGTTACCAGAAGCACCTATAGGACTTGTAGTGTGTTAGTGACAGGCAGGCAGAGCTCCTATATTTTGTTACCAGAAGCACCTATAGGACTTGTAGTGTGTTAGTGGCAGGCAGGCAGAGCTCCTATATTTTGTTACCAGAAGCACCTATAGGACTTGTAGTGTGTTAGTGACAGGCAGGCAGAGCTCCTATATTTTGTTACCAGAAGCACCTATAGGACTTGTAGTGTGTTAGTGGCAGGCAGGCAGAGCTCCTATATTTTGTTACCAGAAGCACCTATAGGACTTGTAGTGTGTTAGTGACAGGCAGGCAGAGCTCCTATATTTTGTTACCAGAAGCACCTATAGGACTTGTAGTGTGTTAGTGGCAGGCAGGCAGAGCTCCTATATTTTGTTACCAGAAGCACCTATAGGACTTGTAGTGTGTTCGTGGCAGGCAGGCAGAGCTCCTATATTTTGTTCCCAGAAGCACCTATAGGACTTGAAGTGTGTTAGTCCCATCACACACACAGAGCTATATTTTCTTCCCAGAAGCACCTATAGGACTTGAAGTGTGTTAGTCCCATTACACACACAGAGCTATATTTTCTTCCCAGAAGCACCTATAGGACTTGAAGTGTGTTAGTCCCATCACACACACAGAGCTATATTTTCTTCCCAGAAGCACCTATAGGACTTGAAGTGTGTTAGTCCCATTACACACAAAGAGCTATACTTTGTTCCCAGAAGCACCTATAGGACTTGAAGTGTGTTAGTCCCATTACACACACAGAGCTATATTTTCTTCCCAGAAGCACCTATAGGACTTGAAGTGTGTTAGTCCCATCACACACACAGAGCTATATTTTCTTCCCAGAAGCACCTATAGGACTTGAAGTGTGTTAGTCCCATTACACACACAGAGCTATATTTTCTTCCCAGAAGCACCTATAGGACTTGAAGTGTGTTAGTCCCATTACACACACAGAGCTATATTTTCTTCCCAGAAGCACCTATAGGACTTGAAGTGTGTTAGTCCCATTACACACACAGAGCTATATTTTCTTCCCAGAAGCACCTATAGGACTTGAAGTGTGTTAGTCCCATTACACACACAGAGCTATATTTTCTTCCCAGAAGCACCTATAGGACTTGAAGTGTGTTAGTCCCATCACACACACAGAGCTATATTTTCTTCCCAGAAGCACCTATAGGACTTGAAGTGTGTTAGTCCCATTACACACACAGAGCTATATTTTCTTCCCAGAAGCACCTATAGGACTTGAAGTGTGTTAGTCCCATTACACACACAGAGCTATATTTTCTTCCCAGAAGCACCTATAGGACTTGAAGTGTGTTAGTCCCATTACACACACAGAGCTATATTTTCTTCCCAGAAGCACCTATAGGACTTGAAGTGTGTTAGTCCCATCACACACACAGAGCTATATTTTCTTCCCAGAAGCACCTATAGGACTTGAAGTGTGTTAGTCCCATTACACACACAGAGCTATATTTTCTTCCCAGAAGCACCTATAGGACTTGAAGTGTGTTAGTCCCATTACACACACAGAGCTATATTTTCTTCCCAGAAGCACCTATAGGACTTGAAGTGTGTTAGTCCCATTACACACACAGAGCTATATTTTCTTCCCAGAAGCACCTATAGGACTTGAAGTGTGTTAGTCCCATTACACACACAGAGCTATACTTTGTTCCCAGAAGCACCTATAGGACTTGAAGTGTGTTAGTCCCCATCACACACACACAGCTATATTTTCTTCCCAGAAGCACCTATAGGACTTGAAGTGTGTTAGTCCCATTACACACACAGAGCTATATTTTCTTCCCAGAAGCACCTATAGGACTTGAAGTGTGTTAGTCCCATTACACACACAGAGCTATATTTTCTTCCCAGAAGCACCTATAGGACTTGAAGTGTGTTAGTCCCATCACACACACAGAGCTATATTTTCTTCCCAGAAGCACCTATAGGACTTGAAGTGTGTTAGTCCCATTACACACACAGAGCTATATTTTCTTCCCAGAAGCACCTATAGGACTTGAAGTGTGTTAGTCCCATTACACACACAGAGCTATATTTTCTTCCCAGAAGCACCTATAGGACTTGAAGTGTGTTAGTCCCATTACACACACAGAGCTATATTTTCTTCCCAGAAGCACCTATAGGACTTGAAGTGTGTTAGTCCCATCACACACACAGAGCTATATTTTCTTCCCAGAAGCACCTATAGGACTTGAAGTGTGTTAGTCCCATTACACACACAGAGCTATATTTTCTTCCCAGAAGCACCTATAGGACTTGAAGTGTGTTAGTCCCATTACACACACAGAGCTATATTTTCTTCCCAGAAGCACCTATAGGACTTGAAGTGTGTTAGTCCCATTACACACACAGAGCTATATTTTCTTCCCAGAAGCACCTATAGGACTTGAAGTGTGTTAGTCCCATTACACACACAGAGCTATACTTTGTTCCCAGAAGCACCTATAGGACTTGAAGTGTGTTAGTCCCATCACACACACAGAGCTATATTTTCTTCCCAGAAGCACCTATAGGACTTGAAGTGTGTTAGTCCCATTACACACACAGAGCTATATTTTCTTCCCAGAAGCACCTATAGGACTTGAAGTGTGTTAGTCCCATTACACACACAGAGCTATATTTTCTTCCCAGAAGCACCTATAGGACTTGAAGTGTGTTAGTCCCATCACACACACAGAGCTATATTTTCTTCCCAGAAGCACCTATAGGACTTGAAGTGTGTTAGTCCCATTACACACACAGAGCTATATTTTCTTCCCAGAAGCACCTATAGGACTTGAAGTGTGTTAGTCCCATTACACACACAGAGCTATATTTTCTTCCCAGAAGCACCTATAGGACTTGAAGTGTGTTAGTCCCATTACACACAAAGAGCTATACTTTGTTCCCAGAAGCACCTATAGGACTTGAAGTGTGTTAGTCCCATTACACACACAGAGCTATATTTTCTTCCCAGAAGCACCTATAGGACTTGTAGTGTGTTCGTGGCAGGCAGGCAGAGCTCCTATATTTTGTTCCCAGAAGCACTTATAGGACTTGAAGTGTGTTAGTCCCATTACACACACAGAGCTATATTTTCTTCCCAGAAGCACCTATAGGACTTGTAGTGTGTTAGTGGCAGGCAGGCAGAGCTCCTATATTTTGTTACCAGAAGCACCTATAGGACTTGTAGTGTGTTCGTGGCAGGCAGGCAGAGCTCCTATATTTTGTTCCCAGAGGCACTTATAGGACTTGAAGTGTGTTAGTCCCATTACACACACAGAGCTATATTTTCTTCCCAGAAGCACCTATAGGACTTGTAGTGTGTTCGTGGCAGGCAGGCAGAGCTCCTATATTTTGTTCCCAGAAGCACTTATAGGACTTGAAGTGTGTTAGTCCCATTACACACACAGAGCTATATTTTCTTCCCAGAAGCACCTATAGGACTTGAAGTGTGTTAGTCCCATTACACACACACAGAGCTATATTTTCTTCCCAGAAGCACCTATAGGACTTGAAGTGTGTTAGTCCCATCACACACACAGAGCTATATTTTCTTCCCAGAAGCACCTATAGGACTTGAAGTGTGTTAGTCCCATCACACAGAGCTCCTCTATTTTCTTTGCATAAGCACCCACAGGACTTCTAGTGTGTTAGTGGCATCACACAGAGCTCCTATATATTCTTCTCAGCAGCACCCACAGGACTTCTAGTGTGTTAGTGGCATCACACAGAGCTCCTCTATTTTCTTTGCAGAAGCACCCACAGGACTTCTAGTGTGTTAGTGGCATCACACAGAGCTCCTCTATTTTCTTTGCAGAAGCACCCATAGGACTTCTAGTGTGTTAGTGGCATCACACAGAGCTCCTATATATTCTTCTCAGCAGCACCCACAGGACTTCTAGTGTGTTAGTGGCATCACACAGAGCTCCTCTATTTTCTTTGCAGAAGCACCCACAGGACTTCTAGTGTGTTAGTGGCATCACACAGAGCTCCTCTATTTTCTTTGCAGAAGCACCCATAGGACTTCTAGTGTGTTAGTGGCATCACACAGAGCTCCTATATATTCTTCTCAGCAGCACCCACAGGACTTCTAGTGTGTTAGTGGCATCACACAGAGCTCCTCTATTTTCTTTGCAGAAGCACCCACAGGACTTCTAGTGTGTTAGTGGCATCACACAGAGCTCCTCTATTTTCTTTGCAGAAGCACCCATAGGACTTCTAGTGTGTTAGTGGCATCACACAGAGCTCCTATATATTCTTCTCAGCAGCACCCATAGGACTTCTAGTGTGTTAGTGGCATCACACAGAGCTCCTATATTTTCTTTGCAGAAGCACCCATAGGACTTCTAGTGTGTTAGTGGCATCACACAGAGCTCCTATATTTTCTTCTCAGCAGCACCCACAGGACTTCTAGTGTGTTAGTGGCATCACACAGAGCTCCTATATTTTCTTTGCAGAAGCACCTATAGGACTTCTAGTGTGTTAGTGGCATCACACAGAGCTCCTATATTTTCTTCTCAGCAGCACCCACAGGACTACCGACTACAATGGCTGGAAGACCGCCAAGGGGAGGCAGAGCGTGCAGAGCCAAGAACACAGGGCAGACAGTCTCTGTTTCTAGTGGACGTGGCCGTGGACGTGGACGTGGTCGTGCATCGTCATCAGCACGTGGCCATGGGACACGCGCGTCTTTGTTTTCGGCAGCTGGACATGTGGAGCCGCATCATGCTGAAGGCTTGGTAGAATGGATGACCAAGCCCTCCTCATCCTCCTCATCCTCTCTCACCCAGGCTCAGGGTACTGACAGAGCATCATCAGCCACCCCTTCCCTAGACCCACCATGTCCTCCTGAGGAGTCCCCCGAACTCTTTGAGCACAGTGTTGGGTACATGCTCCAGGAGGATGCCCAACGATTCGAAGGCTCGGATGACGATACCCAGCTTGAGGAATCTGGCAGTACAGTTCCACCAGCTGCAGCTTACTGCCAGGTTTGCTCTAGTGGTGAAGAGGGAGGGGATGATGAGGTCACTGACTCCACGTGGGTGCCTCAAGGGAGAGAGGATGAGGAGGAGGACGAGGAGGAGGAGGATGCGGCGTCACATGTCCAACGAGGCAGGATGCCCCCTGGAGGCCAGGTAGAGGCCAGCACAGCAACTGTACAACACCGCAGAGCTCCGCCTGTGCAGGGCGCTGCCTCTGCACGTTATCAGAAAAGTTCTTTGGTGTGGGCCTTTTTTGAGACGAGTGCAGCAGATCGCACCACTGCTATTTGCAATATTTGTCTCAAGCGTATCTCGCGTGGCCAAAACATCAGCCGCTTGGGCACCACAAGCATGACCAGACATATGGCGACCTGCCATGCAGCTCGTTGGCAGGCACACATAAAAGACCCACACCAAAGAACTAAGCGGACCTCTCCTTGCTCCTCCTCAGCTGGGATCTCCATCCCCACTACACCTTCAGTCCTCTCTGAAAGCTGCTCTGAGAGGACTGAAGGTGTAGAATTCGGTGTGTCACAACCAAGTACTTGCAGTACACCGACGTCCGAATGCAGCAGGCAAATTTCCCTGCCCCAGCTGCTGGACCGTAGAAAGAAGTACACTCCCAGCCATCCACATGCCCAGCGGTTGAATGCTAGCCTTGCTAAATTGCTAGCACTTCAACTGCTGCCTTTTCAGTTGGTAGACTCGGCCCCCTTCCGTGAGTTTGTTCAATGTGCGGTTCCTCAGTGGCAGGTTCCCAAACGCCACTTTTTCTCGCGGAAGGCGATTCCGTCTCTCTACCGGCATGTGGAGGGCAATGTCCATGCCTCGCTGGACAGGGCGGTCAGCGGTAAGGTGCATATTACCGCTGACTCATGGTCCAGCAGGCATGGACAGGGACGGTACCTTTCTTTCACGGCCCATTGGGTCACTCTATTGGCAGCTGGGAGGGATGCAGGACAAGGTGCAGTAGTGTTGGAGGTTGTTCCGCCACCACGCCTCCAAAACGCGACTACTGCTACTGGTTGTGACACACCTCTCTCCTCCACCCCCTCCTCTTCTTCTTCCTCCAGTGCTCTGTCCTTGGAACCAGCGGTGCTCCGTAGGCGTACAAGGGGCTACGCAAGTACGCAGGCAAAAAGATGCCATGCCGTGCTTGCGCTGGTGTGTTTGGGGGACAGGAGCCACACTGGGCCAGAGGTTCTGGCAGCTCTGCAGGGGCAGGCCGAGAGGTGGTTGACGCCACGTCAGCTTAAGCCAGGAATGGTCGTTTCTGACAATGGCACCAACCTCCTCTCCGCCCTGCGACAGGGGCAGCTCACCCATGTGCCCTGCATGGCTCACGTCCTCAACCTGGTGGTGCAGCGGTTCTTGGGCAGGTTCCCAGGCTTACAGGATGTCCTGAGGCAGGCCAGGAAAGTCTGTGTGCATTTCCGCCGATCTTATAATGCCAGTGCTCGGCTGACTGAGCTGCAAAAGGAGCTGAACCTGCCCAAGAACCGCCTAATATCTGACATGCCCACCAGGTGGAACTCAACGTTGGCCATGCTGCAGCGACTGCACACGCAGCAGAGGGCCATCAATGAGTACCTTTGCGACTACGGCACCAGGACAGGGTCAGGGGAGCTTGGGTTTTTTTCCCCACGTCAGTGGAGCATGATCAGGGATGCATGCACTGTCCTCTCACCATTTGAGGAGGCCACGAGGATGGTGAGCAGTGACAGTGCATGCATCAGTGACACTGTCCCTCTTGTCCACCTGTTGGAGCATACGCTGCGTGGGATAATGGACAGGGCACTTGAGGCAGAACAGAGGCAGGAAGAGGAGGACTTCCTTGCCTCTCAAGGCCCCCTTTATCCGGACAGTGTTCCTTCTGTCCCACCCATCACACAGGAAGAGGATGAGGAGGAGGAGGAGGAGGAGGAGGAGGAGGAGGATTGTGTGAGCATGGAGGTGGAGCCTGGCACTCAGCATCAGCAGCAGCAGTCTTTTAGGGATGATGTACAGTCCCAACAAGCCAGTGGACTTGTACGTGGCTGGGAGGAGGTGGCTGGCGATCATGTCATCCTCAGTGACCCAGAAGACTCCGGACCGAATGCCTCAGCTAACCTACGCTGCATGGCCTCCCTGATCCTGCAAAGCCTGCGGAAGGATCCTCGTGTTCTTCGGATCAAGGAGAGGGACCATTACTGGCTGGCCACTCTCCTTGATCCGCGGTACAAGGGTAAGGTTGCGGACCTTATCTTGCCGTCGCAGAGGGAGCAGAGGATGAGACATCTCAGGGAGGCCTTGCAGAAAGGTCTGTGCAACGCGTTCCCAGAAACTGGGAGGCTACAAACTCCTGGTCCTGGGCGACGAGTTGCTGAGGCTTCGGTCAGTGGCAGAAGGAGCGGTGGGGAAGGTGGACGTCTGACCGATGCGTTCAGACAATTTTTTAGTCCGCAGCCCCAAGGTATGATCGGTTCCAGCAACCATCGCCAGCGTCTGATATACATGGTGCAGGAATACCTTGGGGCAAGGTCAGACTTGGACACCTTTCCCACCGAAAATCCTCTGGCTTACTGGGTCCTGAGGATGGATCACTGGCCAGAGCTTGCACAGTATGCAATTGAGCTACTGGCCTGTCCTGCCTCCAGCGTTCTTTCCGAACGCACATTCAGTGCTGCTGGAGGATTTGTGACTGATCATAGGGTGCGCCTGTCCACCGCCTCGGTTGATCGACTGACATTCATCAAAATGAATCAGTCTTGGATCACCACCAGCTACCAGGCACCTGAGGCGGATATAACCGAATAATTTTTAATGTCACATCCCTTCAAGACTGCCTATGCTGATGCTGAGTGACTGTCCTCTTATGTTCACTGACTATCCTCTTCCTCCTCCTCAATGATCCATGCCACAGCACCAGTGCCTAAGGCACAATTTTTCAGCCCCTGTTTAACAGGGGCGTGTACTTACAATTTTTTAAAAAAATGCTTCGCAACACGTGTGACTGCTGTGCTCCAAGTACAGTCTCTGTGAGGGCCGTGTTGCAGTGTTGTGGCACCAGCACCAGTGCCTAAGGCACAATTTTTCAGCCCCTGTTTAACAGGGGCGTGTACTTACAATTTTTTAAAAAAATGCTTCGCAACACGTGTGACTGCTGTGCTCCAAGTACAGTCTCTGTGAGGGCCGTGTTGCAGTGTTGTGGCACCAGCACCAGTGCCTAAGGCACAATTTTTCAGCCCCTGTTTAACAGGGGCGTGTACTTACAATTTTTTAAAAAAAATGCTTCGCAACACGTGTGACTGCTGTGCTCCAAGTACAGTCTCTGTGAGGGCCGTGTTGCAGTGTTGTGGCACCAGCACCAGTGCCTAAGGCACAATTTTTCAGCCCCTGTTTAACAGGGGCGTGTACTTACAATTTTTTAAAAAAATGCTTCGCAACACGTGTGACTGCTGTGCTCCAAGTACAGTCTCTGTGAGGGCCGTGTTGCAGTGTTGTGGCACCAGCACCAGTGCCTAAGGCACAATTTTTCAGCCCCTGTTTAACAGGGGCGTGTACTTACAATTTTTTAAAAAAATGCTTCGCAACACGTGTGACTGCTGTGCTCCAAGTACAGTCTCTGTGAGGGGTTGCAGTGTTGTGGCACCAGCACCAGTGCCTAAGGCACAATTTTTCAGCCCCTGTTTAACAGGGGCGGGTAATTACAAATCTTGATCTAATAGTTCACAGCAGGGCCCATTCCTGCGCCCACCAAGAGTAACTATGAGGGCCTACAGTCTTGTGGCAACACCGTCCACCACCACCGCCAAAGGCCCAATTTTTCTGCCCTGTTCATCAGGTGCTTGCAATTACAAATCTTGATCTAATAACTCACAGCAGGGCCCATTCCTGCGCCCACCAAGAGTAACTGTGAGAGCTTACAGTCTTGTGGCAAAACCGTCCACCACCACCACCACCACCACCACCAAAGGCCCAATTTTTCTGCCCTGTTCAACAGGTGCATGCAATTATAAATCTTGATCCAATAACTCACAGCAGGGCCCATTCCTGTGACCACCAGTCTCGTGGCTACACCAACATCTAATAGGGCAAATTTCTGCAGAGTATATACGGCAGGCCCCTACTTTCAAACATCCAACTTACAAACGACTCCTACTTGCAAACGGAAAGAGAAAACAGGAAGTGAGAGGAAATCTACCCCTAGGAAGGGAAATTCTATCCTGTTAGATTTATTTTGGGAAAAAAGTATCTCCTCTTTACTGATGCTTTATCACCAATCCTTGTTTCAATTAAAACCCCACTTTTCCAAAAACATTTGTCATTGGGACGGAAAGTGAGGTGACATGTTCTGAACAGATGTGCAAAGACAGCAAATGTTACAGGGGTGATAACCCCTCCCTATGTTCTCCAAAAAGCTTAAAAATAGATTTTTTTGGGATGGAGCTACACTTCATAATGTACCTGTTCAGATTCTACTTAAGATCAAACCTAAAGCCGCAAGTGGTTTTAAATGGCTTCTTTTTTTCCTTTACAAATGTCATTTTGTGCAAGGACAGTTCTAAACACGGGAAACACATGCCACTTCACAGGCATACTTTGGACACCCCCCAGGTACCATATTTAAAGGAAAATGTCACTTTTTTTTTTTCACTTTATGCATCATTAAAATGACTGCTCCCGAAAAAACGTTAGTTTTTAAAAGTTCTTTTTGCATTGATATATGTCCCCTGGGGCAGGACCCGGGTCCCCAAACCTGTTTTATGACATTAACATGCATATTGGCCGTTGTAATTAGCACTTTTGATTTCGAACGTTCGCGTCCATTATAACGTATAGGGTTCGAAAATTCGCGCGAACTTTCGGTCCGTTCGAAGGTTCTGGTTCGAACCGAACCCGGGGGTGTTCGGCTCATCCCTAGTTGGCACCATGAAAGTCCCATTGTCAAGATATTTTCTGGTTTTGGTGTATATATATATATATATATAGGTGTCAGGCATTGATTCTTCACAGTGAACTATCTGAGATGCTGGACAGCTTCTTGCATGATCTATTGGATAATCCTGCCTGATCCATTGGACAACCCTGCCTTGTGTCTTGATTGCTGTTAAACCTTGACCTCCTTGCTCCTCCCATGAACTTCCTAAATGAAAGCCTTGGCTCTGCACTTTCTGTCGCCAGATTATAGTGGTCTATTACTGCATGCTACTTGAGCAACTTCTATTGCTGTTTGGAAGCGACTTGTGACCCCCGACTACGAAACTCTCCTCCTGCATCAGCCGTGGCTTGTGACCTCAACTCTGAAACTCTCCTCCTGCATCGACCTTGGCTTGTGTCCTCAACTAGGAAACTCTCTCCTGCACCGACCTTGGCTTGTGACCCCGACACTGATCATCGGTCTAGAGATTCAGTCTTTCCTATCTCTTGCAGACCTGAGCTTGCCTGACATTGTCGGCCATTGGGCTCTACTCTTTACAGGTATTGTCCTAACAACAGGCATGTTGATGCCTTTGATTTCTGTTCAATCTATTTTTTGCACATTTTTGGAAAAATACTGTATAAAGTTATGCACTTTTGTGCTAAAAATATTTATGAAAAATGCACATTAGGAAGAGCTACTCAGAGAACTGATGATGGAAAAAGATTTGTGGGTTGTTGTAGCTTGCAGACTTAGCAATGCCTAACTGCAGCTAACAAATCTAGCAGAATATTCTCATGCATTAAAAAGGGCATTAAAATGTGTATATAATAAATCTACCCCTTTATAAAACACTGGTTCAGCTTGATCTTGAGTATGCTGCTTAGTTTTGATCACCAACCCACAGGAAGGATGTCCTTGAACTAGAATGAGTTCAGTGAACAGCAACAAAAACAATTATAAAGATTACACGTATTCACTCTGAAGCAGAGGCACTCAAGAGGGAACATGATTAGAGTTGAGCGGACACCTGGATGTTCGGGTTCGGCCGAACTTCGGAAAAAAATTTGAGTTTGGGACCGAACTTGACCCCAAACCCGAACCCCATTGAAGTCAATGGGGACCCAAACTTTTGAGGACTAAAAGGGCTCTAAAAAAGTAATGGAAAGGGCTAGAGGGCTGCAAATGGCAGCAACATTTTGTTAAGAGCATGGCAAGTGCTCTGCAAACAAATGTGGATAGGGAAATAACTTAAAATAACATAAAATAAAAAATAATATGCTGGAGGCCCCCTTCTCAGAAGAAGAGGTACAGGAAGTCATTAAAAACCTCAGAAACTCAGCGGCCACACATATGGTGGGAATGCCCCAGAATATGCCCTTTCTGGAAAATTATTCAATTTAATGGATAAGCTAGTGGGAAAATAAAATACTTTGAAATTAAAAATATAAAAAATAATAATCTTGACCTAGGAGGACGAGGTCCATAGGAGGAGGTTGAGGTGGATGTGGCGGTGTAGGTGGAATCGGCGGTGGAGGAGGACGAGGTAGCCAACACTGGTTTTTATTTTTAATATTTTTTTTTTTCAATTAGGGTACACCCCAAAAGAGTGAGAAAGATAAAAAATACAACAATAGCTGGGTAAGGCCGGTTATGTGTCGAATACTGTCCCCCGTCGGATAGTGTCCGCCCTGTACTGCGCTTGTGCAGTACGTAGGACAAGGGGATTTCGAAAATCTCAGAAGACGAACGGCGCCTGCGCGGTGACAAACTGCTGCCTCCTGCTAAGACGTTCCATCTCAGCTGGTGGTGCTGGTTGTTGTGGCGTGCTGACAAAGCTTTTCCACATTTCGGGCATGCTAACCCTGCCTTCTGAGTTGCTGGTGGTGCCCCGGCTGCGTTGGCGACCTCTTCCTCCTCCTCTGCCTTCACCTTGTGCTTCCACCATACCCCCGCTGTCAGGTGGGAATGCCACCAGCAGCGCGTCTATCACCTTTTGATCATGCTCCAGTGAGGTAATTAAGGACGGTACGTTGTCCTTGTAACTGGGATCACCCAGTAATCAGCACCAGTTAGAATGTGGGCAGTCGTTGCGGAGACACTGCAGCATGTAATCGCTCATGTGTGCCAGGCTGCCCAGAGGCAACGAAAAGCTGTCCTCTGTGGGAGGTGTATCGTCTGTGTCCTCTGTATCCCCCCAGCCATGCACCAGTGATGGCCATGAGCTGGTCTGGGTGCCACCCTGCTGTGAACATGGTTCCTCCTCCTCCATCTCCTCCTCCTCCTCATCCTTCACCTCATCATCCTCCAGAACTGTGCCCTTGCTGCCGGACAATTGTGTACCTGGCGTTTGTTGGTGCAGGAACCCACCCTCGTAGCCACTTGTGAATGACTGCCCTGAAAGCCTTGGAAATGATCCCTCTTCCTCCTCCTCCTCCTCCTCCTGTGCCACATCCTCTTCCATCATCGCCTGAAGCGTTTTTTCAAGGAGGCATAGAACTGGAATAGTAACGATGAGAACGGCATCATCGGCACTGGCCATGTTGGTGGCGTACTCGAAACAGCGCAACAAGGCACACAGGTCTCGCATGGAGGCCCAGTTATTGGTGGTGAAGTGGTGCTGTTCCGCAGAGCAACTCAGACGGGCATGCTGCAGCTGACACTCCACTATCACCTGCTGCTCGCAGAGTCTGGCCAGCATGTGCAAGGTGGAGTTCCACCTTGTGGGCACGTCACATATGAGGCGGTGAGCGGGAAGATCAAAGTTACGCTGCATCGCTGACAGGCAAGCAGCAGCAGGGTGAGAACGCCAAAAATGCGCACAGACGGCCCGCACTTTCTGCAGCAGCTCTGGCATATCGGGGTAATTTTTAAGGAACCTCTGGACCACCAAGTTCAGCACATGCGCCAGGCAAGGGATGTGCGTCAAACCGGCTAGGCCCAGAGCTGCTGCAAGATTTCGCCCATTAACGCACACCACCAGGCCGGGCTTGAGGCTTACTGCCACCAACCACTCATCGGTCTGTTGTTCCATGTCCCTCCACAACACCTGCGCGGTGTGTTTTTTTTTCCCCCAAACAGGAAAGTTCTAAAACTGCCTGCTGTTGTTTACCCCTGGCTGTGCGGAAGTTGGTGGTGAAGGTATTAAGCTGACCGGATGAGGAGGCGGTAGAGGATGAGGAAGTGGAGTAGGAGGAGTTAGCAACAGGAGGCAAACTGAAGTGCCCTGCAATCCTCGGTTGTGGAAGGACATGCGCTAAAAACTGCTATCCGCCTCAGGCCCAGTCGCCACTGCATTTACCCAGTGTGCTGTTAGGGAGATACAGCGTCCCTGACCGTGCTTACTGGTCCATGCATCCGTAGTTAGGTGGACGTTGCCACAGATGGCGTTGCGCAGTGTACACCTGATTTTGTCCCCCACTTGGTTGTGCAGGGAAGGGATGGCTCACCTGGAAAAGTAGTGGCGGCTGGGCACGACGTACTGTGGGACAGCCAAGGCCATAAGGCTTTTAAAACTCTGCGTCTCCACCAGACGGAATGACAGCAGGTGAGGAATTTTGAAATGCTGGCAGTCAGGGCCAGGGATCGCGGGTGGGTAGGGGGGTACTTCCTCTTCCGCTCCAGTGTTTGGGAGATAGAGAGCTGAACGCTTCCATGGGACATTGTGGAGATGGTTGGTGACCCAGGTGGTAGTGTTGCTGGCAGATCCTCTGTTTGTGGGTTGGCAGGTGCCACTGTCACTACAGAGGGGGATGAAGAGGCCGAGACTGCAGCAGAAGAGGAAGCAGGAGGAGCCAGAGACCTTTCTTGGTTTTTGAGGTGTCTACTCCACTGCAGCTCGTGCTTTGCACTTAGATGCCTGGTCATGCAGGTTGTGCTCATGTTGAGAACGTTTATGCCTCGCTTCAGGCTCTGATTGCACAGCGTGCAAACCACTCGTGTCTTGTCATCAGCACATTGTCTGAAGAACTGCCACACAAGTGAACTCCTTGGAGCTGGCTTTGGTGTGCTCGGTCCCTTGCTGTGTTGGGCAGTAGCAGGCGTACTGTCTAGGGGACGGACGCTCCACTTTTACACCCTGCTCCCTCTTCTGCTGTGCTGGTGGCTCTGTGCGACCACCGCCTCTTCCTCCCAACTACACTGGTCACCTGCATGATGTTGATTCCATGTAGGGTCGAGGACCTCATCGTCCTCCACATCATCTTCCACCCAGTCTTCACCCCTGCCCTCCTTGTCAGTCTGCACAATTGCGAAAGCAGCAGCAGTTGGCACCTGTGTTTCGTCATCATCTGAAACGTGCTGCGATGGTCCTCCCATGTACTCATGATTTGGGGCTCAGACTGCTTGGCTGATTTGCAAGGAGGTGAGGTGAAAGACTGATGGACATCGGCTGCAGGTGCCAACTCTGATCTTTAATCAGGAGACTGGGTGGGAGACAATGTGAAGGAACAGGAGGCACTGTCAGCAACCCAATCTACTATCGCCTGTACTTTGTCCTGGCCTCAACATTCGTACAGCCGCATTAGGCCCGACCAAATACCGCTGCAGGCTCTGTCGCCTCCTCGCACCTGAGGAAGGTGTTAAACTTGCACACATAACAAACATACATAGGTTGAACTGGATGGAGCTGTGTCTTTTTTCAACCTTCTCAACTATGTAACTATGGAAAGTAACTGAATAAACAGAAAATATCCAGACTTTACAGTGGTGTGAAAAAGTGTTTGCCCCTTCCTCATTTCCTGTTCCTTTGCATGTTTGTCACACTTAAGTGTTTCGGAACATCAAACCAATTTAAACCATAGTCAAGGACAACACAAGTAAACACAAAATGCAATTTGTAAATGAAGGTGTTTATTATTAAAGGTGAAAAAAATCCAAACCATCATGGCCCTGTGTGAAAAAGTGATTGCCCCCTAAACCTAATAACTGGTTGGGCCACCCTTAGCAGCAACAACTGCAACCAAGCGTTTGTGATAACGTGCAATGAGGCTTTTACAGCGTCCTGGAGGAATTTTGGCCCACTCATCTTTGCAGAATTGTCCTAATTCAGTTACATTAGAGGGTTTTCGAGCATGAACGGCCTTTTTAAGGTCATACCACAACATCTCAATAGGATTCAGGTCAGGACTTTGGCTAGGCCACTCCAAAGTCTTCATTTTGTTTTTCTTCAGCCATTCGGTGGTGGACTTGCTGGTGTGTTTAGGATCATTGTCCTGCTGCAGAACCCAAGTTCGTTTCAGCTTGAGTACACGAACAGATGGTCGGACATTCTCCTTCAGGATCTCTTGGTAGACAGCAGAATTCATAGTTCCTTTTATCACGGCAAGTCTTCCAGGTCCTGAAGCAGCAAAACAGCCCCCAGACCATCACACTACCACCACCATATTTTGGAAATCAAAAAAGGAAGAACTCCGGACAGCCGCACACCGAGAAAATAAAATCCAAAAAGTTTATTTAAAAGCAAAAAACACTGCAATCCATACACGGCAAAAAAGGGGGGTACAGAGCTGACGCGTTTCGCACCACAACTAGTGCTTACTCATAGCTGATGAACTCACAAATGAATATCAAATATATATGCTTACAGGATGTGCATCACATGATTGTTTGATGGAAAAAGGCTGTTACCAGCAGCTGAAAACTAGGCTTAATTGGATATCAACATGTGCTGCTAGGCTAATTCTGCAGAGTGAGAGTGACCACTTTAAAAGAAGCCTGATGTTGTTTAAAGACAAACTTAGGTGAAAAAGTTATAAGACCTGATAAGGAAATCGCATAAAAATGCATAAAACTATCAAGTGTGCACACAGTGTTATGTGTACATACTTAAAGGGCCCATTCAATAGAATAGCCCAACCCAATTGCGATTTCAATGAATGTTATAGTGAAAAAAAAAAAAATCTTTTTTACGTGTGTGAAGGAACTAGTGAGATACATTTAAATAAAAGAAATATATACATAATGTTCAAAAAATGTGGAATGTATATAAACTCTCCAAAAATAAAGTCTGTATATTTGTGATAGCGAATGGGTGAGGGGGTGAATAGATAGTGAGGTATGTATATAACCATTTATTGGTATTATATATATATCCGCTAACCAAATCGCTGTGATGAAATCGCTAACCAAATCGCTATGATAAGGTTTGTTGAACAACACCGAAAACCACCTAGTGAGTTGAAGTTATATTTATATACTATACTGATGATACTAATTTTTAGCGGTTATATTGTGTGTCTTAAGTTATTTTAAGTTATTTTAAACGTGACTCCTGATGTGAATTTTAGTATCCAAGACTTCACTTGTATATTGTGTGGATAGGCATATTCAAAAATGAAATGAAATAAAAGATAAAAAAAAAGATAAATGACAAAATATATGAAATGTGAAGAAGAAAAGTGAATAGACAATCGTGCACTCTAAATGGTGTGTCTATATGTTTAATTAATCGTTTTTGTATTTATTTTTGTTTTAATTTTTATTTTGTATATCTAATGTTGTTCAATCGGGTTGATAGCCTGCATAGTGTGCTAACGGCTATATCTTCTTTCAAAGGGTTTTTAGCAAAACCTTACTCATTGGCTACTGGCAGTGTCAGTGATAAATATATGCATTTTATACAATAGTTATACATGACCAGTGACTGTAATTAATCCTTTTGAGACTTCGTAATTGTGTATCTATGGAACAATCCGTGGACCCGGGCGACCAAATTAGATAGAAGTCCCGACCAGTGTCGGTGCTTCTATGGGGCGGTGGGCTGCAGAGACATCGCAGAAACCTCCCAATTTAATGTTATTGGGTTCTACGGGTCGTTGACAGCTGTCTATTTTAATGAACCGTCCCATGACAATTGGTGGAAACATTGAGAGGTAAGGCGGATCAATGAATTAAATGTGGCCCGTATTACACAGCCAGTGTACAACTCGAAGGATGCAAAAAACGGGTTGTCACTCTGATAGTGAGCATTATACGATAAAGCGATTCAATTCCAAAATGTTGTGCAACCAATCACCACAGTTGTTCACAACTCTATGGACACTGCAAGTGGAGGGGTTTCAGCCAGTCCCTATCTATCTGTGTGTACACATAGCCTTACAATGTGGATTTAAAACTATTTATTCCACTAGGTCTGAGATGATACGGCTCTTTATGCATGGGATGATGTGAGACTCTATAAAGATAGAAGATTATTAGTTTGACAATAGTAATGATCATAGATAATTATATGTATATGATAAGTTTGCATCCAAATGTCAAAAACTTTGAATGCTGATGACTGCAGATGCCATGTATCCAAATAGGTAACAAAGTTGATATAAAAGGCATCAAAGGCAGTGGGTAGTGGAGATAATGTATATAAACGTATATCAATATACGCTATATATTGTCATCAGGATGCAAATAGAGTCTATGTAGAGGGAAATCAATGTGTTTGACCGACATGCATAAATAATACTATACTACGGCAATAGTAAAGCCATGGTATATATTGGCTGAAATCAGCAATGATAAAGCCGTAATTACCACCCGTTATGTCAGTAGTGGTGTCTGCTCCCTGAGGACAGCCGTCTTCCTAGTTTGCTGCACCTGTGTCGGATCTTAGTTTATCCAATGTTGATGTGTGTATGGAGCCTTCAGAGATCTGACATTTGGTGTATGCATTTGAATGAAAGTATCCCTTTAGTCTTAGTAAATAGCGTGTGTGCTTGGATATTCAGTGGAAAATATGTTTTATAAGTGACATCCAGCATATTTGGCAACTGAATAGGTCCATATATAAATGAACATTGACAACCATCATAATAGGGAAGCCAAATTTAAACACGATATACACAAAGTGTCTAGAGGATATTTTAGAAACAGTTCTCTTATCGAAATAGTGGATGTAAAGCGCATAGGGCAACTGTAAACATACTTAGTCTGAATGAAACGTAAATAGGAGTAAAGCAGTAAATATTTAAATATAGAACTCCAAAAAAACAACCTTCATTCATAATAGTGGGAAACATCCCATTCAAAATTTAAACCAAGAGGAATTCTAGTATTTAAAATAAAAATCCAATAGACTTCACGTTTACATAGCAAACGGAATCGATCGCCTCCCCGTTTTGGAGTGGCGATTTTCTCAATACCTTGTATAAATAAACTGGAAACATCTTTTGCATGTACTAAATTCCAGTGTTTTGCAACATTGGTAGAATGATTTTTAGTGATGTCATATAGGTGATCGTACAGTCGATCCTTTAAGCGGCGAATAGTGCGCCCCACATATTGAATATGGCAACTTGTACATGTAATTACATAAACTAAAAAAGATGTATTGCAATTGATGAAGGTGGATATTTCATGCGTATTTTTGTTGGTACAAGACTGAATATTGGGGCCCTGCCTTATATGTATACAGTAGGCACAGCTCCTTTGCCCACATTTGTAATTGCCTTTAAAATGGAGCCAGTTTGGTTTGGACTGGTGTGAGAGGAAAAGGCTGGGTGAAAGGGTATTACCCAGAGTGGGGGCCCTTCGTGAAACTGTCTTGATTCCTTTGGCCAAAACTTTGTTAAATGCTGAATCACCGTATAGAACGGGAAGGTATCTCATGATGATCTTTTTTATGTGTTTAAATTCAGTACTGAATGGCGTAGAAAAGACTGGTACTGTCTCTGTAGCACGTGACGTGCTGTAGCCCTGCTTATTGCTGTTTTTTTCTTTTTTTTTCTTTTAGCAAGCTAGCTCTTGGGATAACACTGACAGCAGAATAGACTATATCAGTGTTTGAATAGCCTCTACTTGTAAACCTTGATGCCATAAGTTTGGCTTCAGTGTGGAACGTATCAGATGTACTGCAAATGCGTTTTAGTCTGAGAAACTGGCCAAAAGGGACCCCTTTGATGGTATGGCTTGGATGTGCAGAGTCTGCTCTGAGTAAAACATTACCCGCCGTGGGTTTCCTAAACAGACTAGTGATGATTTTGCCATTAACCCCTGACAGTGTGATGTCCAGAAAATCTATGGCATCGGCATTTTAGTGTGCCTGTGAACCGCAAATTTAAATCGTTATCATTGAGATACATGAGCCAGGTGTCTAAGTCAGTGTGTTCGTCATTAGAAATGAACAACAGGTCATCTATGTATCGACCAAAAAAAAATGGTGTCCTTTCGGCGGGGACTTTCATGTCCAAAGATGCGGGACCTCTCCCACCAGCCCATGTAAAGGTTGGCTAGGACTATGCAGGCTATCAACCCGATTGAACAACATTAGATATACAAAATAAAAATAAAAACAAAAATAAATACAAAAACGATTAAATAAACATATAGACACACCATTTAGAGTGCACGATTGTCAAAGCCCATGCAACTGCCTGTAACCCCAGGTGATGGGGTATGCTGGAGTATAGGCTGGTGACATCACATGTAATCCATCTGAAAGATGGTTGCCATTTTGAATATGCCTATCCACACAATATACAAGTGAAGTCTTGGATACTAAAATTCACATCAGGAATCACGTTTAAAATAATTTAAAATAACTTAAAATAACTTAAGACACACAATGTAACCGTTAAGTATTAGTATCATCAGTATAGTATTTAAATATAACTTCAACTCACTAGGTGGTTTTCGGCAAGTGTTGTTCAACAAACCTTATCATAGCGATTTGGTTAGCGATTTCATCACAGCGATTTGGTTAGCGGATATATATAATACCAATAAATGGTTATATACATACCTCACTATCTATTCACCCACTCACCCATTCGCTATCACAAATATACAGACTTTATTTTTGGAGAGTTTATATACATTCCACATTTTTTGAACATTATGTATATATTTCTTTTATTTAAATGTATCTCACTAGTTTCTTCACACACGTAAAAAAGATATATATTTTTTTTTTTTTTTCACTATAACATTCATTGAAATCGCAATTGGGTTGGGCTATTCTATTGAATGGGCCCTTTAAGTATGTACACATAACACTGTGTGCACACTTGATAGTTTTATGCATTTTTATGCGATTTCCTTATCAGGTCTTATAACTTTTTCACCTAAGTTTGTCTTTAAACAACATCAGGTTTCTTTTAAAGTGGTCACTCTCACTCTGCAGAATTAGCCTAGCAGCACATGTTGATATCCAATTAAGCCTAGTTTTCAGCTGCTGGTAACAGCCTTTTTCCATCAAACAATCATGTGATGCACATCCTGTAAGCATATATATTTGATATTCATTTGTGAGTTCATCAGCTATGAGTAAGCACTAGTTGTGGTGCGAAACGCGTCAGCTCTGTACCCCCCTGTTTTGCCGTGTATGGATTGCAGTGTTTTTTGCTTTTAAATAAACTTTTTGGATTTTATTTTCCCGGCTGTCCGGAGTTCTTCCTTTTTTGATTTCCAACCATTTGTGGATAATGGCTCTCACTGTGGTTCGCTGGATTCCCAAAGCTTTGGAAATGGCTTTATAACCCTTTCCAGACTGATAGATCTAATTACTTTCTTTCTCAATTGTTCCTGAATTTCTTTGGGTCTCGGCATGATGTGTAGCTTTTAAGGATCTTCTGGTGGACCTTACGGTGTCAAGCGGCTCCTATTTAAGTGATGCCTTGATTGTGAACAGTTGTGGCAATAATCAGGCCTGGGTGTGGCTAGAGAAATTGAACTCAGGTGTGGACAACCACAGTTATAGTATGTTTTAACAAGGGGGGCAATCACTTTCACACAGGGCCATGATGGTTTGGATTTTTTTTCACCTTTAATAATAAACACCTTCATTTACAAATTGCATTTTGTGTTTACTTGTGTTGTCCTTGACTATTGTTTAAATTGGTTTGATGTTCCGAAACACTTAAGTGTGACAAACATGCAAAGGAACAGGAAATGAGGAAGGGGGCAAACACTTTTTCACACCACTGTATATACTTTAGATAGAGTTTATGGATTGCTCATGAATTAACAGAGGTTAGCAAACCTATTCCCTTTTCATCACAATCTTTCAAGCAGCAGGGTCCAGTCCTACCTTTTGAACTCGCTTTTAAGTATTTTTACCAAAGAATAAATTACACATTTTATTTGAAAGTTGTTTTTGTTTAGAATGTTTCATATATACAACCTGAATAACTCACCGATGATCCATTTTGAATTTTTTCTTGCTAATATCAAACGTCATAGCTTCTTTGTCAGGTAGTTTGACCAAACCTGTAGAGTCAAAATAAGTGAGAAAGTTACTATGCACTTCTATTATAATAAAATAACGTATAGATGTGTATGCTAAAACCATGAGAAACTCCTAAATTATTTACAAGGTAGTGCTATTAAGTCTGCAGTACTGTTGCCAATCAACAAATTGAACATTTTTAGAAATAGCATTATATGATAGAATCAATATTAAAACATACCTATTTATTGTGACAATTGTGCTTGCTTTTTCCTGCACAGATGCTCAATTCTGGGTAAAACTTGAGATATGCAGTGTACAGGGGGTTAGCAGGGTGGGATCCAGGGGGTCAGGAGGGCACAGTACATGGGGGCAGGATGTCACACTCAATGAGAGCAGGGCACATTATGTGGGAGCAGGGCACATTACATGAGAGAAGGACACATGACATGAGAGACGGGCACATTATGTGGGAACAGGGCACTTTACGCGGAAGCAAGGCACATTACATGGTAGAGAGATGGAGTGAGCGCCAGTGGCGGTGCGTGCATAGAGGGCGCAGGAGCGCCGCCCCCCGTCTCCTGCACCGCTCTATCACCAATAGATAGATTCATGCATTGCATGAATCTATCTATTGTCACCGCTGCCGCCCCCTATTCAGGTGTCCGGCCCCTTGTCGGGCGCCGGGCATCTGAATTACAGCGGGGGGGGGGGGTGTTTCTGGAAGCGCCCTATTAGAGCTGTAAGCTCTAATAGGGGGCCTGATTAGAGCGGTGTGCTCTAATAGGCTTCCATAAGTGTAAACAGCGGGCGCACTGCTGTGCGTTCGCTGATTACACAGTATTGTGTTAGAGAAGCGAATACATCGCTTCCCTAACACAGACCCGCCTCTCAGCCAATCAGGTTGCCGGGTCTGTTACCTGTCACCTGATTGGCTGAAGTCACAGGCGCTGTGATTGGATGCTAGGCGTCCAATCATAGCAGAAGACAGGAGGAGCGCGGGAGAAGACATCGGAAGATGAGGGGACACCGCGCGCTGCACACCGAGACAAGGTAAGTGCAGAGGGCAGGCAGGGGGCACAGTGGCAGCACTTGAGGGGCACAATGGCAGCACTTGGGGCACAGTGGCAGAACTTGGGGCACAGTGGCAGCACTTGTGGCACAGTGGCAGCACTTGGGGCACAGTGGCAGAACTTGGGGCACAGTGGCAGAACTTGGGGCACAGTGGCAGCACTTGAGGGGCACAATGGCAGCACTTGAGGGGCACAGTGGCAGAACTTGGGGCACAGTGGCAGCACTTGGGGCACAGTGGCAGCACTTGGGGCACAGTGGCAGAACTTGGGGCACAGTGGCAGCACTTGGGGCACAGTGGCAGCACTTGGGGCACAGTGGCAGCACTTGGGGCACAGTGGCAGCACTTGGGGCACAGTGGCAGAACTTGGGGCACAGTGGCAGCACTTGGGGCACAGTGGCAGCACTTGGAGCACAGTGGCAGCACTTGGGGCACAGTGGCAGCACTTGGGGCACAGTGGCAGCACTTGGGGCACAGTGGCAGCGTTTGATGGGCACAGTGGCAGCGTTTGATGGGCACAGTGGCAGCGTTTGATGGCACAGTGAGGCTGTTTGTTTGCGCCCCCCAAAAATTTTTGAGCACCAGCCGCCACTGGTGAGCGCTAGAAACCAACACAATGTTAACCACCAACCTAATTGCTCACAATGAGAGACTAATACACATGGTGAAGGCTATAGCAGTGAAATATAAAAAACATTGGCTTAAACAAAGTCCATATAGTTTGTAGAAAAATAGCAACTTTGGAAGGCAGCCCCAATGAAAGAGTAAGAAGCAATCTTCTGGCAACACTGGGGATAGAACAAAGGCGCCACTCTAAGTGCAGTAAATCAAATAATGTTTTAATAAAAGCTGAAAACATGGTACTCACAAAGGTACACTAGTGACAGGCATATAGGCATGAACTGCCGGATATCCGGCAGTTAACCACTTCAGCCCCGGACCAATTTGCAGCCAAAGGACCAGGCCCCTTTTTGCAATTCGGCACTGCGTCGCTTTAACTGACAATTGCGCGGTCGTGCGACGTGGCTCCCAAACAAAATTGGCGTCCTTTTTTTCCCACAAATAGAGCTTTCTTTTGGTGGTATTTGATCGCCCCTGCGGTTTTAATTTTTTGTGCTATAAACAAAAATAGAGCGACAATTTTTAAAAAAATGCAATATTTTTTAATTTTTGCTATAATAAATATCCCCAAAAAATATATAAAAAACGTTTTTTTTCCTCACTTTAGGCCGATAAGTATTCTTCTACATATTTTTGGTATAAAAAAAAAATCGCAATTAGCGATTATTGATTTGTTTGCGCAAAAGTTATAGCGTTTACAAATTAGGGGATAGTTTTATAGCATTTTTATTAATATTTTTTTTTTTTTCTAGTAATGGCGGCGATCAGCGATTTTTATTGTGACTGCGACATTATGGCGGACACATCGGACATTTTTGACACATTTTTGGGACCATTGTCATTTATATAGAAATCAGTGCTATTTAAATGCACTGATTTCTAAGTAAATGACACTGGCAATGAAGGAGTTAACCACTAGGGGGCGGGGAGGGGCTAAGTGTGACGTGTTGTGCTTTTTTTTTTACAGTAGGGGGCGTGGCTGTACGTCTGACGTCATTGATCGGCTTTTCCGATTACAAGGGACAGCCGATCAATGACAGGCAGTGTAGGAAGCGCGAGGAGAGGTTTGTTTACACAGACCTCTCCCTGTTCTTCAGCTCTGTGACCCGATCGCGGGACACCAGCGGCGATCGGGTCCACTGGTCCCGCGGCCCCATGGCTAGGCAATTAAAGGGCACGTATATATACACGTGCTTTTGCCGATGTATATGTACAGGCAGCGGTCGGGAAGCGGTTAAAGAAGGGCACTTTATAGGGGGAGCCTATAAAGAAGGGCACTTTATAGGGGAGCAGGGCACAATACATGGGATTGGGGCACACAGCAGGGCACATTACATGGGATTGGGGCACACAGCAGGGCACAATACATGGGATCAGGGCACTTTATGTGGGAGCAGGGCACATTACTTGTGAGCAGGGAACATTACATCAGAGCAGGGCACTTTACATGGGAGCAGGGCACATTACATGGGATCATGGCACACAGCAGGGCACATTACGAAGAGATAAGGGCACATCGCAGGGCACATTACATGGGAGCAGGGCACTTTATGTGGGAGCAGGGCTCATTACATGGGAGCAGGGAACATTACACAAGAGCAGGGGACATTACATGGGAGCAGGGCACTTTACATGGGAGCATGGGTCTCCTTCATATACAGAGCTAAGCAGGGAAGCGGTTGTGATGGTGCTGGCTGTGGAGTGCTGTTCCCTTTCAGCTCCTCCTCCCCCCCTGTATATCCCATGTGATGTCGCATACAACTACCTGGGATGGATAAGAGGAGAGAAAGGGTTGGCGGAGAACAGCACTCCATAGTCAACATGATTACAGCTGCTTGCCTAGGTAGCTCTGCCTATGTCAGCAGTGGGGATGTGATCCGCCCATCAGCTGCCTGTGACTGACAGGTACATTGCAGCAGAACCCCTGGGGACCTCTTGTGGAACTTCAGTTGATAAACCCTGCTATACAGTATAAGAAAAGGTAAAAAAAGAAAGAAAACAGCTTTGTATCTTTATTGTCCATATTAACATCTGATCTCATTGGTTGCTTTGAGCTACCCATACACTTCTTTAACTACTTGGCAAATTTGATATTAGATAAAGAGGGATTTTAACTTGTAAACCTGTTGTTTACAAGGTAAAATCAGTATTTTTTAGCTAAAAAATTACTTAGAACCCCCAAACATATTATATATATATATCACTCCTTTGCACTTCAAAGTATTCAGATCGCCAAAATCTGCGATTCTGAACACTACAATTTTTTTTAAATCAGCGCCATTGGCAGCCGAGTAAACTGGTTGTGACGTTGTGATGTCGCTTCCAGGATTTTACTATGGAGACCCAATCGAAGCCGAGTTCGGCTTTGTTTGGGTCTCAGCAGGCAGGCACACCAGATCATGGATTGGGTCTGCTGGTGGGACAGGAGGCCCAGGAAGAGTGCCGGATGTCCCCTCCCACTGCCTGGGATAACGGCAGCAGGATCGGCCGTTATCACCAGATAGCTGACCACTTGCTCTGAAAAACGGTACTGGGGTATAACCTGCAGCTACAGCAGGGGTGCCCAACCAGTGGCCCGGGGGCCACATGTGGCCCGCGGAGCCCTCTGATGTGGCCCGCGACCTCCTGCTCTGGGATGGTGGTTTGACAAAGCCATGATCGCAGGTTGCAGACCCACCATCCCATGCTCAGTGTTGTGAATGAAGCCGGCGGTAGACAAAGTAAGAAGCTGCAGAGCAGAGACGCATAAGCTGATGCTTCCTGTATAGCACCAACTCCTGTCACAATCGATACCAAATGCACTCTGCCTCGGACAGCAACAGCTGGGGAAAACTGAATTGAAGACTGTTAATAAAGATGTGTTTGTTACTAAAATCAGTGTATATATGGGCATATCTGCTAGGCTGCTGTTAAACTAATCCTGCACCTGCGTGTTACCTGCACTGAGCCAAAGACTTCTGTTATTACCTGTGGGTTTGGTGCGCTTTCAGAAAGTGCACTATACCATCAGGATATAATAGAAGTCTATGGCAAAGTGCAGCTAACTTGCAGGAAAGCCAAAAAACAGAAGGGGAACCGTCAGATTGAATTGGAGGGCCCATAGAGTAGCATGAGCTGTGTCCATATCCATTCTGCATATGCAGCGTAGATACAGACCTGTCACCCGCCCATTACACTTATTTTGGCCCGCGACCAGTTACCAAGTCAATTCGATGGCCCTCGCTCTTCAAAAGGTTGGGCACCCCTGAGCTACAGGCTATACCCCCGATACAGCAACTTCTTAAAAACAACGTACCAGTATGGCTTTTTGCGTGAAGTGGTTAAAGTATTATTAAAGTCACAATGATTAAAGTAAAACTATTAGGCAAAACTTTTTTTTTCTTTTTTGGATAGCGTAAAGGAGGGTTATAAACCATGTCAGTTTTTTTTTGCCATCTGTGTCCCATTGGAGAGATTTAACTTCCCTTTCTGTCACACAGCCAGAACAGGAAGTTAGAGGATATACCTGTAATTAACCACATGCCGACCGCGCCATAGCCGAAAGACGTCTACAGCGCGGTCGGCTTGTTCTAAGTGGACGTCCTACGGACGTCCTCCCAGAAACTTGCTCCCGCGCGCCCCCTGGGGCACGCACTGGGGAACATCCGTGATCCTCGGGACCCGGCGCATCACGGATCACGGTAAAAAGCCGCTGATAGCGGCCGTTTACCACGTGATCGCTCCGTCAAATGACGGAGCGATCACATGTACACAAACCGGCGTCATGACGTGTTCCTCCCTCCCCTCTCTGTACCGATCGGTACAGTGAGAGGGGAGAAGCGGAAAGGGGGAGAGACGGGACCAGCGCTGGTCAGTGCCTGCAATACTCTGCCACCACTGTGCAATACTCTGCAACCACTGTGCAATACTCTGCAACCACTGTTAAAATACTCTGCAACCACTGTGAAATGCTCTGCAACCACTGTGAAATGCTCTGCCACCACTGTGCAGTGCTCTGCAACCACTGTGCAATGCTCTGCAACCACTGTGCATTGCTCTGCCACCACTGTGCAATACTCTGCCACCACTGTGCAATGCTCTGCCACCACTGTGCAATACTCTGCAACCACTGTGCAATGCTCTGCCACCACTGTGCAATTCTCTGCCACCACTGTGCAATACTTTACCAATAGTGTGCAACACTACAATACTCTGCCAATACTCTGCCAATACTCGCCAATACTCTGCCAATACTCTGCCAATACTCTGCCAATATTCTGCAATCATTTTTAATAGAAACAACAAATTTTATTTTTATTTTTTTTACCGAATTTTCAGTATTTTTTGATTTATAGCGCAAAAAATAAAAAACCCAGCGGTGATTAAATACCACCAAAAGAAAGCTCTATTTGTGTGAAACAAAGGACACAAAATTCATTTGGGTACAGTGTTGCATGACTGAGTAATTGTCATTCAAAGTGTGAGAGCACCGAAAGCTGAAAATTGGTCTGGTTAGGAAGGGGGTTTAACTGGTTAAAGGGAATTCATTGGGGCCCCCCAGGTCAGCAGAAGTAGTGTCCTCATTGGACGATTCCCCATCTATTACTTTTCTGGGGACAACCAAAAATGTGTGATTTTCTTTTACTTTAGTTTTTGTTGATAATGGTAAAAGGGACAAATAGAGAGGGTGAATCTCCCTAACAGGGGGCAGAGGTACCAGAGGTAGCAATGAAAACCTGACAGATGTTCCAATCCCTCTCCACTCAAAAAAATATTTGCCTTTAGTTATACTTTAACTACTATCAGTCCAGGCCAATTCTGACATTCCTCTCCTATGTGTAAAAAACATGATTTTTTTTTTGCTCGAAAATTATTTATAACCCCTAAACATTATATATTTTTTTAAGCAGAGGCACTAGATAATAACAGAGTGGGTGTTGCATATTTGCCACACAATATTTGTGCAGCGTTTTTTTCCAAACAAAAGTTTTCCAGAAAAAATACAGTTTAATGAATATTAATGCATAAAAACACAATATAATACTGAATTGTGTGGTAAAATATAAACGATGATGTTACACCAAGTATATAGCCAAACCTGTCATGCTTTAAAATTGCGCCCGCTCGCGGAACAGCGCCAAACTTTGGTACCTCCAAATCCCCATAGACAACATTTTTAAAGCCTTTACAAGTTACCAGTTTAGAGTTACACAGGAGGTCTGGTGCTAGAGTTTTTGCTCCCGCTCTGACGTTTGCGGCAATACCTCACATGTGTGTTGCGATCGCCATTTACATATGTGTGCTGGACTGGTGCGCGCTTTCACATTTGTGCGCAAGCACAGGCGGAGAGGGGCACTTTAAAAAAATGTCAAAAAAGTACTATTTATTTTATTTGAATAAACATTTTTTGCACTGTCCCTTTATTTATTTTTTTACTTTATTGCTGCTACAAGGGATGAACAACATCCCTTGTGACAGCATGGGCTATGACAGGTCCTTTTTATGGAGAGATCTGGGGTCTCTCCATTGGCCTCCAATGCAGCCGGTCAGACACAGATCACGGTAATTGGCCAGTGAACATAAAGCCGAAATCAGGAATGACAAAATCCTCATGGCTTCTGGTTTCTGAAGACAAATAGTGAGAGGAACAGCATTAATTCCTCTCACTGTGTGCCCAGAGCCAGATGCCACCAGTCGCATCCTTACCAGGCTCCTCAATAGCTCACTCTTTAGCCACTCAGAGTACTTTTACTAGCTTCAGAATCACCAGCTGAAAAAACTGCTACCTTGCTCAGCTGCAGTGATTACTGAGATATCACACTTCCTGTTCAGTGATGTACCAGTATGATGCTGGACAGGAAGCAGTTAAGTGCCATAAAACATGCTAAATATGGTTATAAACAGTGATGTAAGTAACTGAGTTAAAATAAACTGAGTTACCTAACACAGTTACTTTAGAGGGTAACGAGTAATCTAACTGATTACTTTTCCCCTCATGGTAACTCAGTTCCCATTACTTTGGCTTAGTTACCCCAATTACATCTACCGCCACTAGATGGCAGTAGTGTAATTCCGGTGTCCTGCCGAAAAAGTTCCCCCGCCGGATAAGGACCCCCCTGTACTGCGCAGGCGCAGGGCTTGCGCAGTACGAAGGACTACGGAGCTTCCGAAAATTGCCGAACCTAAACAGCTCTGAGTGAACTCTACACCGTGCAGGCGCAGGTAACATGTAATTGTAAGAGGCGATGCCGCACGCTCCTGATGCTCGTGCTACTCTGCAAGGGGCGTCTATCGTGTAAGTAAGGGGCGGGTCTAGTATTACTGTAACCAAGGGGCGCATTTATTATTATTGTTATATATCGAGCTCTGCCCATTAATTTAATATTCGCCCTCTTCTGTAGCCATCCGCCCCTTACACGATATGATAATAATAGACCCGCCACATGCTTACACGCTATAACAGATCTGCCCCTTGGTTAGAGTAATAATAGAGCATCCCCTTGGTTACATGATATATAACAATAATAATAAATGCGCCCCTTGGTTACAGTAATACTAGACCCGCCCCTTAGTTACACGTATAGAATATTTAAAAAAGTTACTTTGCTGCGTAACGAATTACTTTTCCAATGTAGTAACTGAGTTACTAACGCAATTACTTTTTGGGAGAAGTAATTTGTAACTTAAAGTGGTTGTATACCCAGGTAAACTTTTTTTTTTTTTAAAACTACCTGCAAGAGAAAGTCATAATGAGCTAGCATACTAGCTCATTATGCATCACTTACCTTAGATCGGGGCCCCCGCCGCCGTCTTCTTCTCCCCCTCCAGCCGCAGCCATCACTCTTCCGGGTATCGCCGCTCCGGCCAATCACAGCGCCGCTGCGGCGCTGTGATTGGCCAGAGCAGCGAAGACGTCGATCCGCGCATGCGCGCGGGGCACTTCAACTGCGGTGAGCCGCAGATGGGAATGGGGATTAACCCGTCCTATGCACCGTTGTCTACGGCGCACATGCGCCGTAGACAACGTTGTAAATCGTTCTTTCCAAATATCTCCTAAACCGTGCAGGTTTAGGAGATATTTCTTGTACCTACAGGTAAGCCTTAATCTAGGCTTACCTGTAGGTGCAAGTTGCAATTTAGGGTATACAACCACTTTAACTAATTACTTTTTTAAAGTAAGATGACCAACACTGGTTATAAACAATACTCCTGCTTCTCTTTTTAAAAATAAACTTACGGTAATACCTTTTGTTAAAGTTTGCTGTGCTGCGGCCACATGATCTTTCCTTGCTTGTTCCCATGAGCATTTGTATTCAGCCCCCCTGAGTCAATACTTTGTAGAACCACCTTTCACTGCAATTACAGCTGCAAGTCTTTTTGGGTATGTCTCTACTAGCTTTGCACATCTAAAGTGACATTTTTGCCCATTCTTCTTTGCAAAATAGCTTAAAGTGGTGTTCCGGACAAAATTATACTTTTTAAATTAAAATAATCTATAATACACAAGCTTAATGTATTCTAGTAAAGTTAGTCTGTAAACTAAGGTCCGTTTTGTTAGGTTATTACAGCATTTTGTAACTTTATAAACTTGCAGCAGACCGTGGCCATCTTAAGTGTGGGCATATGAAGCCAGACTGTATTTCTTCCTGGATCTCAGCCTTGCAGATCTCGCACATGCTCAGTGCATCACAAGCGGTGTAATAGGATTCAGGTCAGGTTTCCATAGCAACGGCAGTGTCAGAGGAAGTTTACGCCCCTTAGCTATTCACACCCCTCCTCCCTCCAGGAACCAGGAAATATATACAGCATGTACAACAAGAAATACAGAAATTACCACCCCCCCAGTCTGCACAATTACCACCCCCATCTGCGCAATTACCACCCCACATCTGCACAATTACCACCCCACATCTGCACAATTACCACCCCCATCTGCACAATTACCACCCCCATCTGCACAATTACCACCCCCATCTGCACAATTACCACCCCCATCTGCGCAATTACCACCCCATCTGCATAATTACCACCCCCTATCTGCGCAAATACCACCCCCTATCTGCACAACTACCACCCCCCATCTGCACAATTACCACCCCCCATCTGCACAATTACCACCCCCATCTGCCCAATTACCACCCCCTTCTGCCCAATTACCACCCCCATCTGCGCAATTACCACCCCACATCTGCACAATTACCACCCCACCTGCACAATTACCACCCCCATCTGCACAATTACCACCCCCCATCTGCACAATTACCACCCCCATCTGCACAATTACCACCCCCATCTGCGCAATTACCACCCCATCTGCATAATTACCACCCCCTATCTGCGCAAATACCACCCCCTATCTGCACAACTACCACCCCCCAGTCTGCACAATTACCACCCCCCATTCTGCACAATTACCACCCCCCAGTCTGCATAATTATCACCCCGCATTGAATCGCATCGCCCCCAGCACATCACATCTCCCCCAGAACAGCACATCAAATCGCATCTCCCCCAGCACATTGCATTGCCCCCAGCACATCGCAGGTCCACCAGCACAGTACATTGCCACCATCTCATCTCCCCCATCAGATCTAATTGCCCCCATCAGATCATAGTGCTCCCATCACATCAAATTGCCCCATCACATCAAGCTGTCACTGTTCTAACATTGCCCCCATCACATCACACTTCTCTTGTCTAAAATATATGATGCTGCACTTCTTATCTTCCTCTGCCGCTGATCTTGTTGCTTAGGATACTAAAGTAGCAATTAGAGGTTGACCGATATGGGTTTTTATCTGGCCGATGACGATATTTAGAAATCGGGGGGGGGGGGTGATGGCTGATATATTTTTTTAAGCAACTAAATACTAGAGTATAAATAGTGCGCAATATCACCCGACAGGGTCCCTTTCCTTGTTATAAATAAAAAAATTAAAAAAAAAAAAAAAAAAAAAAAAATAGTGCGCAATATCAACCTTAGTCTATTTAGATCAGCAGGTGAGGTTAAAAGACAAATGTCATGGTATAATAAAATATATAAGTGCTTGCGTGACAATCCCAGGTGCACAAAAATTTATATATAAACTTCAAGTTACAATGAGGTTGTAACCAATTTAATAAATAAATAAATACACAATGTGTTAAAAATAAATACAATGTGTTTTAAATAAATAAAGTGCTTAAAAATGTAAGTAAAAACAAGTATGCATATGGGGATATATAAATTCCAAAAGCCAATACAGGCTTGACCTGATGGATTAGCTAATTAATTGATGAATTAATGGGTAAACGGCCGCCAGTTAAATATTATATTAATCCCATAGGTGATAGCAGTCCATTAAATGAGTTAGATAATTAATGAAATAACTCTTCACATCCACTAATGATATCCGGGACACAATTAGAAATGCTAGAGAAAAAAAAAAAAGAGAAAAAAAGAAACTTCCCTTTATGCTGGGAATGTAGGGCTTTTTTCCTTTTGGTTCCTCCTGATATCTTGCTCCGGTATGATATAAAAGAGAAAAAGACACAAACAAAAAAACATTGCGCAGCGCTCTATTCAACCATCAAACAAAGAAGATCTTTTAGGTGGTTGCCTACAGCTATACAACTCACATGTACCCAGTAGGTGTTTGCGCGTTCAAATCCTGCTAATGGTCAGGCTCAGATAGGGGGCTGTCAGCCCTTTCCTCCTCACTGTGCTGTGCTGTGCTGTGCTGTGCTTAGCACTGTCACATGGGCTCCTCCTCCCGACGCGTGTCATCACAGGTCACGTGACTTTCTCAAGGGACTTTCCCTTGAGAAAGTCACGTGACCTGTGATGACACGCGTCGGGAGGAGGAGCCCAAGTGACAGTGCTAAGCACAGCACAGCACAGTGAGGAGGAAAGGGCTGACAGCCCCCTATCTGAGCCTGACCATTAGCAGGATTTGAATGCGCAAACACCTACTGGGTACATGTGAGTTGTATAGCTGTAGGCAACCACCTAAAAGATCTTCTTTGTTTGATGGTTGAATAGAGCGCTGCGCAATGGTTTTTTGTTTGTGTCTTTTTCTCTTTTATATCATACCGGAGCAAGATATCAGGAGGAACCAAAAGGAAAAAAGCCCTACATTCCCAGCATAAAGGGAAGTTTTCTTTTTTTCTCCTTTCTTTTTTTATTTTTTTCTCTAGCATTTCTAATTGTGTCCCGGATATCATTAGTGGATGTGAAGAGTTATTTCATTAATTATCTAACTCATTTAATGGACTGCTATCACCTATGGGATTAATATAATATTTAACTGGCGGCCGTTTACCCATTAATTCATCAATAATTAGCTAATCCATCAGGTCAAGCCTGTATTGGCTTTTGGAATTTATATATCCCCATATGCATCACTGGCATAAACTGGATATTTCCTTTCTTTGACACATTATAACACATACTTGTTTTTACTCACATTTTGAAGCACTTTATTTATTTAAAACACATTGTATTTATTTTTAACACATTGTGTATTTATTTATTTATTAAATTGGTTACAACCTCATTGTAACTTGAAGTTTATATATATATTTTTGTGCACCTGGGATTGTCACGCAAGCACTTATATATTTTATTATACCATGACATTTGTCTTTTAACCTCACCTGCTGATCTAAATAGACTAAGGTTGATATTGCGCACTATTTATACTCTAGTATTTATTTGCTTATTTTTTTAAGTGTAGGACACACTTTAATGGTGCAGCATATCATTTGGTCATCTTATCTATTTTATTTGGTTTTCTAAAACATTTTTAATATTTTTATTCTCCTATCAGCGCTTTAGTACTCACTTTGCACATGATATATTTTTTTATATATATTTTTTGGCAGGTGCCACTGGTTGGCACTGACTGGCACTGGCAGGTGGCACTGGTTGGCACTGATTGGCACTGGCAGGTGTCCCTGATTGGCGCTGGCAGGTGAAATTGGGTGGCACTGATTGGCAGTTGGCACTGATTGGCACTTGGCACTGGCAGGTGTCCCTGATTGGCATTGGCAGGTGGCATTGGGTGGCACTGATTTGCACTGGCAGGTGGCACTGATTGGCACTCGCAGGTGGTACTGGCACTTGGCACTGGCAGGTGTCCCTGATTGGCATTGGCAGGTGGCATTGGGTGGCACTGATTTGCACTGGCAGGTGGCACTGATTGGCACTCGCAGGTGGTACTGGCACTTGGCACTGGCAGGTGTCCCTGATTGGCACTGGAAGGTGGCATTGGGTGGCACTGGCAGGTGGCACTGATTGGCAATCGCAGGTGGTACTGGCACTTGGCACTGGCAGGTTGCACTGATTGGCACTGTCAGGTGGCACTGATTGGCACTCGCAGGTGGTACTGACACTTGGCACTGACACGTGGCACTGATGGCACTGGCAGGTGGCACTGGCATGGACAGGTGGCACTGACTGGCACTGGCGGTTGGCACTGACTGGCACTGGCGGGTGACACTGGTTGGCACTGGCAGGTGTCACTGGCAGGTGTCACTGATTGGCACTGGCAGGTTGGCATTGACTGGCACTGGTGGTTGGCACTGAATGGCACTGGCAGGTGTCACTGATTGGCACTGGCAGATGACACTGGTTGGCACTGGTTGACACTGGTAGGTGGCACTGGATGGCATTGGCAGGTGGCACTGATTGGCACTGGCTGACACTGGCAGGTGGCACTGGCAGTTTCACACTGAGCCGATTTGTCATTTTCAGTTACACTATATGTAACTGAATGCAGAGACCAGCTGTCAGCGTAATGTCGGGTGGGCGGGACCCGGGGTAGGCGGGGCCATGCAGCTATCAAATACCAGATAAGGATTAGGCTGCTTAAGAAAGTGGGCGGAGCCACATACACGTTGCGGCCCGCCCAGATCCCATCCCGTTGGCTTGTGTTGGTGTTTGATAGTTGCTGGGCCGGGTCCTGCCGCGTCCCACCCACCCCCGACATCACGCTAACAGCTGGTCTCTGCATTCAGTTGCAAATCAGTTTCACACACTGAGCACAGAGCCGCTCAGTGTGTGAAACTGTCAGTGGAGTGTAACAATGGCAACACACGCCTGGGTGCCCCTATTTAAAATGGCGCCGGTCGGCATTGCGTCATTTCCGGTTTTGAAATAACTAGGGCTGTGAAAATTAAAGATTAATTCCTTGATTAATAGTTAATTTTTTTGATCGATCAAATTTTTTTTGCTAACGAAGGGAAGGGGGGAGGAGTCCGGTGACGTCGAAGTTCTGATTGAATGTAACGCGTACAGGGGAGGAGCTACTCATGACGTCACCCACTGCTGCCCTACAAAACTAACACGATTGTCGGCTTTACATGCTGTGTTATTATCATTTATGCGAGTAGTTTGTGTCTGAACACAAAAATGAAATCTTATACTTAAGCGGTGAGCACTTAGATCTTTTCTTTCTACTCATGACCAGGCATCCTTACTGAGATCTAAGGAGATATGAGAGAAGTTTATGGTCCGTGTTAACCCTTTTGATACCCGCTTGCATGACTACCTGTTTGCACAGGGGTCCATGCCATAAGGTGAGAGTGATTAGTTAGACCGGAGGTGGAGAGATTGTCACGCTACTGTGGAAAAAAAATTACTTAAGTCAGTGCTTAAGTGTTTGAATTTAAAACGTATTTGTGTGAACTGTGAAGTTAAGTCATGGATTGGGGAAACTAACTAGTGTCGGGTGATTGTATATAGTGTATTTTACATTTACCACTGACTAATGCAGAGTTGCAATGCAAGATCAGCTAAAAGTAGTTGGATGTGCGTTATAATTAATCGTAATTAGTCGATTAATCGATTTTAAAAAAATCGATTAATCGAACACGAAAATTTTAATCAGTAACAGCCCTAGAAATAACGTGATGCTATGGCCCAGCGACGCCTATTGCCTCCTGGGATTGATGACAAACATCTCCCAGGAGGCATAGCGGACGGGGGATGATGCGCTCGCGCCGCGGCCGGAATCAGGAAGTGGAGAAGAAGATCTGCAATAAAACTGCAAGTTTAAAAAATATATATATTCTTTATGCCAAATGAGAGGCAGAGGATGAAGATGAGTGAAAAAAGAGGGTGGAGCTCCACTTTAAGCTCTGTCAGATTGGATGGAGAGCAAGTTTTGCCACGTATTCTCAATTGGATTTAGGTCTGGACTTTGACATTCTAATACATGAATTTGCTTTGATCTAAACCTCAGTAGCTCTGGCTGCATGTTTAGGGTCGTTGTCCTGCTGGAAGGTTAACCTCTGCCCCAGTCTCTTGCAGACTCTAATGCCCCGTACACGCGATCGGAAATTCCGCCGGCAAATGTCCCATGTTACTCCATCGGTCTATTGCTGGCGGAACTCCCGCCAGCAAAAGCTTGAGAGCAGGTTCTCTATTTTTCAGTCGGAAAAAGTTCCGATCGGAAATTCCGACCGTCTGTACCAATTTCGATGCGCAAAATTCCTACGCATGCTCGAAAAAATTTGACGCACGTTCAGAAGCATTAAACTTCACTTTCTCGGCTCGTCGTAATACTGTACGTCACCTCGTTCTTGGCGGTCGAAAGTTCCGAGAACTTTTGTGTGACCGTGTGTATGCAAGCCAAGCTTGAGCGGAATTCTGTTGGAAAAACCATCCAAGATTTTCCGATTTCCGAAATTCTGCTTGTGTGTACGGGGAATAACAGATTTTCTTCTAAGATTGCCCTGTATTTTGGCTCCATCCATCTTCCCATCTTCCCATCAACTGTGACCAGCTTCCTGTCCCTGCTGAAGAAACGCATCCCAAAACATGATGCTGCTACCACCATGTTTCACAGTGGGGATGGTGTGTGCAGAGTGATGTGCAGTGTTAGTTTTTTGCCACACATAGCATTTTGCTTTTAGACCAAAAAGTAAATTTTTGGTCTCATCTGACCAGAGCATCTTCTTATGGCGCGCATTCAACAATGGCTTTCTTCTTGGTACTCTTCCATAAATGCAAGAAGGGGGTACCGGTGCTAACTAAGCTACTAGTATACGTTTATGAAGGCTGCACTCTAAAAGGTAAGAGGACTATATGTTCAATTACTTGTTATGATTATGGTGATTAGGAGAGTTGCGTCAATCAGAGAAAGATTTATATATCCTTAGACACTATACAAAGCTATGTTTTAAAGAGCTATTGTATAATACTGCTGTCAAATATGGATCCCTTTGAGGATCAGGTCAGTCCTGTGGTGGACGGAATAAAATCAAATAAAGTGACAATTAATATCAAATAAAGTGACAATTAATATTGTGCCTCTAGTTACTGTGCAATACTACACACTCCTATGTGAAAGGGTGAATATTTTTATACGGTCCTGTAAAAAAAATCCTACAAGGAAAATTCTACAACAAGGTCCCAATTCTGTGAAAAAACAAACCTCCCAATCATGCAAACCCAATCCTGTAAGGGAAAAAATTTCAACAAATATACACATGTATATCTATAATCCTGTAAAGGAAATTTCTGTATACCCAAGCCACAATTCTGAAAAGAAAAAAACCCACAAGGCCCCAAATCTGTGAAGAACCCCCCCCCAGTTCTGTAATCCCACTCCTGCAAAAGAAATTCAAAAATATCTGTATTCTCAAATTCTATGTGCCACAAAAGATCATAAAAAACATATAAAGCATATAAGAAAGTCCATGTGTTGACACTGCTGTCATTTAAATCATTTCTTAACGGGTTAATTCCACTTGAATACACCACTAGTGATTGACACTTTTGGAGCTTATGTACATCACCCTGTGAATCCACCACCACTAAAAAATGGCCACTCACCAGATTTAGGTGAGTTTTTAGCGTTTGGTTTATTAGCTGGATAACCACTCCTTTGACATCTTCTCCTGTACCATGTCCACAGCCTCTGGCATTGCCTCCTGTACCATGTCCACAGCCTCTGACATTGCCTCCTGTACCATGTCTGCAAAGCCTATGACCACCTCCAGTACCATATCCACACAGCCTATGACCACCTCCAGTACCATATCCACACAGCCTATGACCAATGTAAGGCAGCAATGGCACTCATCTCTGTGGGGCCTTAGCAGTGGCGCGCACCTCTCATCACGGCATGTCTGCACAGCCTATGACCACCTCCTTTACCAGGTCCACACAGCTTCTGACATCTCCTGTACCATGTCCGCACAGCCTATGATCATCTCCTGTACTATGTCTGCACAGTCTATGACCATCTCCTGTACCATGTCCACAGAGGCTATGACAACCTCTAGTACCATGTCCGCACAGCCTATGACCACCTCCTGTACCTTATGCGCACAGCCTATGACCACCTCCTGTACCATGTCCGCACAGCCTATGGCCACCTCCAGTATCATGTCCACACAGCCTATGACCACCTACTGTACCATGTCTGCACCTTTACCACTTTTAACCGGAATTTGCTTATATATATATATATATATATATATATATATATATATATATATATATATAGCCCTATGTGCTTTCATATGGGTCTTATATAATACACTCTTCAAATGTGCTTTGGGCTGGTATAATAATGCTATGGGGCTGGTATGAAATTATTTCCAGGGCTGGTTTTTATTCCCAGTCTCGCCCTGGTCCTGATTAATAGTGTAGGCACAACAGTGCCCATCAGTGCTGCCTATCAGTGCTCATCAGTGCTGTCAATCAGTGCACATTAGTGCTGCAAAACAGTGCCCATCAGTGTCTCTTCATTAGTGGTGCCTATCAGTGCCCATCAGTGCCACCTGTCAATGCCCATCAGTGTTGCCTATCAGTGCCCATTAGAGCAGTATGTGAGTGCAGCATCATCAGTGCCTCCTCATCAGTGGCCACTAGTTCCGTCTCATCAGTGCTGCCCATTAGTGCCACCTCATCGGTGCCCATCAGTGTAGCCTATCAGTGCCCATCGGTGCCCATCAGTGGTGATTAAATATCACCAAAAGAAAGCTCTATTTGTGTGAAAAATATTATAAAAATGTTATATGAGTACAGTGTTGCATGACCGTCATTTAGCAACAGCACTGAAAGTGAAAGTTCCGAGTAGGCAAGTAGTTAAAAGAAAGCCAACAATATCAGCTCCTGTATCTCTCATATGAAAGGGTACTTTAGGAGGACCCCAAAGTGCTCAAGACAGGAATATACAAAAAGTGTAAAGATGTCCTATTTAGGAAGTACCGTATATACTCGAATATAAGCCGAGATTTTCAGCCCATTTTTAAGGGCTGAAAGTCCCCCCCTCGGCTTATATTCGAGTCACTGCCGTCTGCCTACATGAACAGCGTGTCATGCAGACAGACGGCAGTTTTAAAAAGCCGCGCCGCCTCCTCCCGCCCGTCCGTGATAGGCGGACACTAATTTTCCCAGCAGTGCAGTGTTCCGCCTATCACGGATGCCCTGTCATTCTCATCTCATGGACGAGGATGAGAGGGCGTCCGTGATAGGCGGAACACTGCACACTGACTGCTGGGAAAACAGCGTTCCTCCTATCACGGACGAGGACGAGGAGGAGGCGCGGCTTTTTAATTTTGCAATGGCGCCGTACACGCTGACAGAGCGGAGAGCGGCGAGAGGGGACAGAGCGGAGACCGGAGAGCGGGGACCGAAGACCGGAGAGCAGGGACCGAAGACCGGAGAGCGGGGACCGAAGACCGGAGATCGGGGACCGAAGACCGAGGGCACAGGACGGATGGCACAGGACACGCAGATCGGCACAGGTAGGCTGTAATGGGGACAGGGGGGGGGGTCTGTACAGGGGACAGGCAGCTGCAGATGGGCATTGCTGGCCCTCTTTTCCACTTACAGTAGCTGCTGCATTTTGTACCCTCGGCTTATACACGGGTCAATGCAGGTTTCCCATTTTTTTGTGGTTAATTAGGGGCCTCGGCTTATACTCGGGATGGCCTATAGTCGAGTATATACGGTATGTCATTTATACAGACTTCATTAATAAATTATTCAAATCAAACTGCTTGGTTTATGGTGCTTTTCTTTTTGATAGTGTGGTTTCACTATCTCAATTTAATTTAGGAATATATAAAAGCATGTGCATGAACCTTGTGACTCAAGCTTTTAGAAACAAACGGTAATCACTTTTTCATTACGGCAGGATTACTTTGGCTAGTGATTTTTGTATGCCATTTCTATACTGGCAATAATTATTCAAAGCATAAATCACTGTTGTCTATGGTGTACCTTTGAAAACTCGAGTTGCCAAACGACACTGAAGTTCAGAAATTGGCATAATGGCTCCAATCGGCTGAATAAGTCCTACCACTGCTAGTGTGTACATCTCCAAGTGATAAGGAAACATATATTTGTATAGGTAGACCTTGTTGTTGTTAACACGGAGCAGTGAATGATCACAGAACGGTAAAGAGATACTATATCCTGTAGCAAATATGACAGCATCAATGTTTTTCTCTACTGTTCCATCTTCAAATATGACATCAGTGCTTGTAAACTCTTTCACATTGGGCCTAATTTGAACATAGCCTGAGACAATACGATTAGGGAGATCATCATTGACAGTTGGATGCTGACTGCTGAATCTGAAGAAAAATGAATGAATGAATTTATTAATTAATTAGGACAATAAATAAATTTAACATACAACTGATATTGTTTCCCTATGTAATATTATAGATACATAGATAGATAGGTACAGTGCATCTGGAAAGTATTAACAGTGCTTCACTTTTTCATCATTTTGTTACAGTCTTATTCCAAAATGCATTAAATTCATTATTTTCCTCAAAATTCAACAAACAATACCCCATAATAAAAACGTGAAAGGAGTTTGTCTGAAATCTCTGCAAATTTCTTAAAAATAGAAAACAAAAAAATCACATGTACATACAGCAAGTATTCACAGCCTTTGCTCAATACTTTGTTGAAGCACCTTTCGCACCAATTACAGCCTCAAGTTTTTTGAGTATGATGCTACAAGCTTGACAAACCTATTTTTGGGCAATTTCCCCCATTCTTCTTTGCAGGACCTCTCAAGCTCTATCAGGTTGGATGAGGAGCATCGGTGCACAGACATTTTCTGATATCTCCAGAAATGTTCAATTGAGTTCAAATCTGGGCTCTGGCTGGGCCACTCAAGGACCTTCACAGAGTTGTCCCATAGCCACTCCTTTGTTATCTTGGCTGTGTGCTTAGAGTCATTGTCCTGTTGGAAGATGAACCTTTTCACCAGTCTGAGGTCCAGAGCGCTCTATAGCAGGTTTTCAACAAAAATGCTTACTATGAGCTTAGGAACACCATTCCTACAGTCAAGCACGGAGGTTGAAACATGATGCTTTGGGGCTGTTTCTCTGCAAAAGGTACAGTCTGACTCTGCCACATTGAGGGGCCAATGGATGGGGCCATGTATTGCAAAATATTGGATGAGAACCTTCTTCCCTCAGCCAGAACGCTGAAGATGGGTCATGGATGTGTCTTCCAGCATGACAATCACCCAAAACATACCGCCAAGGCAACAAAGGAGTGGCTCAAAAAGAAGCACATTAAGGTCATGGAGGGGCCTAGTCAGTCTCCAGACCTTAATCCTGTAGAAATTTTATGGAGGGAGCTGAAACTTCAAAGAGGAAAAAAGGGTTTTCCCCTAGATTTTTGGATTTTTAATTGGCACTACCACACTTTCCCAAAAAGAGACATAAAGTATAATAAAGGTAACAAAATATTTATTTGTGTAGTATATGTAGTAGGGGAGTTACACTAAAAGGTGGAACATACATGACATGTTAACATAGAATATAAAATGCATCAAAACAATGTTTATAATCTACTGAGTGACATTGGACCAGACGCGTTTCGGAGTGAGAAGATTTCCTCCTTCTTCAGTGGTCGTGGTGTCGAGTCTATAGTTTATTTGTGTGTATTGATGCAGACAAAAGAATAATTGTTCCAACTTGTTAAAAACAGGATATAGGATATAGCACCGGCACGACAGAAGGTGGTTGGTCTAGAGCCGAAATACCTTTTCTTGTTTTGGCATCCAAAAGTTTTACTAACAAGCGGAGTATAGTGCGGGTAAAACCTAGGCCCCAAGACAGTAAGAGACCAAAGAATCCCCTAAAGCTCGTATTGAGGATTTAATAAGGCCGAGAAGGATCGAGCGCCAGGGACTGTGAGGCTGCTGGGGTCAACAAATGGTCTCAGAAATCTGACTTGGTGGTGTAATAAGGAGCTTGAATATGGAATTCAAGCACGATTGCCCCCTACAGATGAAATATTGTCATCTTTTGTATTAAGTAGGGGAGATAGATCTGCTCGTTCCTCTGTTGGTGCTGTCAGAGGGCAGCACCAACAGAGGAACAAGCAGATCTATCTCCCCTACTTAATACAAAAGATGACAATATTTCATCTGTAGGGGGCAATCGTGCTTGAATTCCATATCCAAGCTCCTTATTACACCACCAAGTCAGATTTCTGAGAGCATTTGTTGACCCCAGCAGCCTCACAGTCCCTGGCGCTCGATCCTCCTCGGCCTTATTAAATCCTCAATACGAGCTTTAGGGGATTCTTTGGTCTCTTACTGTCTTGGGGCCTAGGTTTTACCCGCACTATACTCCGCTTGTGAGTAAAACTTTTGGATGCCAAAACAAGAAAAGGTATTTCGGCTCTAGACCAACCACCTTCTGTCGTGCCGGTGCTATATCCTATATCCTGTTTTTAACAAGTTGGAACAATTATTCTTTTGTCTGCATCAATACACACAAATAAACTATAGACTCGACACCACGACCACTGAAGAAGGAGGAAATCTTCTCACTCCGAAACGCGTCTGATCCAATGTCACTCAGTAGATTATAAACATTGTTTTGATGCATTTTATATTCTATGTTAACATGTCATGTATGTTCCACCTTTTAGTGTAACTCCCCTACTACATATACTACACAAATAAATATTTTGTTACCTTTATTATACTTTATGTCTCTTTTTGGGAAAGTGTGGTAGTGCCAATTAAAAATCCAAAAATCTAGGGGAAAACCCTTTTTTGCTCTTTAAAATACCGGATGTGGCACACACCCTCTAATTCTCCCATACCCTGCTAAGCCAGTTGACCTAACCCAATTTTTCTGAGCTGAAACTTCAAGTTGCCAAGAGACAGCCAAGAAACCTTAATGATTTAGGGAAGATCTATAAAGAAGAGTGGACCAAAATCCCTGAGATGTGTGCAAACCTTGGCACTAAATACAAGAAACGTTTTACCTCTGTGCTTGCCAACAATGTTTTCTCCACCAAGTACTAAGTAATGTTTTGCTTGGGGATCAAATACTGATTTCACTCATTGAACTGCAGCCTCATTTATATCATTTGTTGTATGTGTTTTTTTTCTGGATTTTTGGTTAATATTCTGTCTCTATCATTTAAGATACACCTATGATAAGAATTTTAGACCCTTCTTTCTTTGGGAAAGCTTACAAAATCTGCAGGGGATCAAATACTTATTTCCTCCACTGTATATGCATATATACCTGTCCTACTTAGACAGTTTACCAGCAGCAATCCATGTGGTTACTGTTTTTACACATATTTAATGTGACAAAAAAAATTCAAGAGTGTTAAAAAAGATTGCTACGAAAAATAATTTGGCTAAAAACCGCCTTACTAATTTGTTATCTGTATTGCTTTTACAGTGTATATATACTGTGTAGCTTTGTGCTGCAGCCTGCTTCTCTCCTCTCTCTCTCACTGCAGCTGACAGCGAGGATCAGTATAAAATCCCTCAGACTCCCCCAGCCTCCTGGCAGAGAGCTTGAGCCAATCAAGGACCAGGAGGGTCTAAGCCAATTGGAGCATGAGAAAGAAACTAGCTGTGCTGCACACCTTCATGGGAATTGTAGTTCTTAAAAAAGCACTGCATCATACTTGTTTATAGAGACTTAGGCTACTTTCACACTGGGAAGCTTTTTAGGCGTTTTTGCACTAAAATTAGCGCCTTTAAAGCACCTGTAAAGCGCCTCTCAAGCCATCTCAGTGTGAAAGCCGGAATGTTTTCACACTGGGGTGGTGCATTTGCAGGACGAGAAAAAAGGTTCTGCAAGCAGCATCTTTGGGGCATTGCGGGAGCGCTGAATTCACCGCTCCTAAAATGCCCCTGCCATTGATAAATCAATGGCCAGCGGTGCCGAAGCGCCTGCAAAACGATTTGCAGGTGCTTGTAACCCTTTGTTCGTCCGCTAGCAGGGGTTAAATGCGCCCTACTAGAGGCCGAAAAGTGCTGCAAAAACAATGGTAAAGCACTGCTAAAACTAGCTGCGCTTTACCGCCAACACCCCCCCGCCCTAGTGTGAAAGTGTCCTCATGGCTAATAGACTTCAGTTCCCACAAATCCTTGCTGCTTACAGAGGAGAGCTACACAGTCTTTCCCAGGTAAACTGATAAAGATCTGCAGTGTCCTGGTAAGAGAGCAACGAGGATGGACCTGCTGTCGAGTCCTGTGCCTCACATCTAAGAGCCTGGAGTCATTAGAGAGAAGCGAAGAGGACCTGTTGCTGTGTCTGTTCCTCCACATTAGGGAGAGAGGACAGACCTGCAGTCAAGCCTGCTGAATCTGCCTTCAGAGACTGAGTTAGGAGAGAGAATTGCTCCATGCAGGGTCCAAGCTGAGAGACTGCGGCCTGTGTGAGCCTCTAGGACCTGAAGGCCAGATCCACTAGCTGCCAAGCATGTGGAAAATTGGAAAATGACCTGTCGCCTGGCAGGTGTAGAGAGAGAGGAGCCCACATTTAACCACTTGCTATGCCCAGTCCCTCATAGGCTGCTCCTTACTTAGTATCACTGAAGCTATACATCATTTACTCTTAAAGGGACAGAATTTTGCGTGTCAATGACAGAAGGGCACCATCGCAAGGCGGCCCGAAATTAGCATCAAGGCGCCAGGTACTTTGTCACCACCTTTAAGGGGTATCCCACTTAGGAATACTTACGGATACCCGTATCTGGTGTATCTTTACAGAGTGCACTCAAGAACATTATCATTGTGTTACTTAGGTCTGATTTGGCGCAATAATGGTTATCTCAGTTAAATTTGGACTAATATTGACATGAGTTAGGTATTTCTTCCTGTGTTAGGCCAGAATTCACTTTGTTAGTTCTGCACCATTAAATTGTTTACTCTTTGATGCAAGTCTTTCATTGTTTACCTGATTTGATATAATACACGTATTTGACATTACTTCTGGTAGTCTTTGGCCTAATTTCTGTGCATTATTATACATCTGTGACGTATTAATGTTTAAAGTGTTACTAAACCCACAACAGTATAATCAGTCTGTATATGCAGTAAAGCATGCTTATTATACTCACTGTGGAACCTAAGGGGTGAATTCTCTGCATTGTGTAAATAGGCTGTTTCATCCTGTCTTCTCTGATCCTCCCCTCCTTCCATTGACTCCTAATAATTTCCTGATAACACAGAGTCTATGGAGTCTATGGAGTCAGACTGCACATGCTCAGTTTGGTGTGTATTGCTAGAGAGGGTTTTTTTTTTCATGGGGGATGTTATCAGCACAGGGACAATCAGCACTGTCCAGACAGAGGGTCTTGCAGTCTCATAGGTCAGTCAGAAAAATCCTCCTACAAGCTTTAATCGGTGCTTGGTTAGACACTAATAGGAGCCACAAGACTGCTCTAACTGCTGATGAGAAACGGTATTTAGCAGTTTATATTTACTAAAATAATTGCTTTTCCATGTTATGTGTACTGTGGGAGACCAGATTTTGTGAATGCAGGGTCCTGGGTTTAGTAACACTTTAAGTTACCCAGGTGCGAGTAATCCTCCACCCCAGGTAGGAGTGTGTCAGTGAGGAGCGAGTAGTTTTAAGAGTTGTGGCAGAACAGAGGACCCATCATCACCAGCGGTTCCTGCTAGGGTAAGTGCTACAACTGTAAGCTAATTAATCTTACATTAAACAGATACAACAGATTCAAGCATAAGAAGAATGAGTAAAAAGAGTAGGTGATCCACGCTTAGGAATATATAAGTGGTATGCAGCCTCCCCTGAATGGACCCCCTAAGGAGCCAGGCAATAATTAAAATGTGAAGTGTGGGGGATAGTGGCGCTCCCTTGTGATAAGGCAGATGTGAAATAATCAATATGATCCAACACACACAGTGAAAATATAAATATAAAATAAATTAAATACCACCAGTCAGCCAATCAATTGGTAGACCAGATTGTAACACAATATTTAACGTGGCTAACCAAGTGATGTCTCACACTGTGATACCAATAACCTCCAGATAACAATTCAATATTGCAAAACCTGTTAATGTAGACCTGTGTGGTCCAAATATCTGGTCTATGTGTGGAGTCCCAAATGGGTGTCATACACACAAAGACAATCTGATATGTGGTTAAGAGTTATGTCATAAACCGTTTAAATGCATAATACCCATGTGAAGTATAACTGAAATCATACAGTCTTAGAAAAAGTCCAATAAATCCGTCAGGTATAAGTGAACAAAAAAAGATATAGTAAACCCTCCAATTATGCGTGAACAGCAAAAATGTGATATAAGACAAAAAATCAGGAAAAATTTGAAAAAAAAACAGAAAAAATATAAAAATAAAAATATAGAAATACTCACAGTTCAATGAATGGTGACTTTGGTGCTTGTAATCAGGTGACTTGGTGCTGCCCCTTAAGGTCTGTGTTGGATCATATTGATTATTTCACATCTGCCTTATCACAAGGAAGCGCCACTATCCCCCACACTTCACATTTTAATTATAAGAAGAATGAGAACATTTAATATGAACAGATGCAATCATCACCTAACCAGACTTTTTAACCTTGCCACTCAGCATCTTCCACATTATAAACACATTTATGCTCACATAAAGAAAGGAATATTTTTCCAAAATTTGCGAGTATCATACAATGTATATGAGATCGACAGATAGATAGATAGACAGATAGACACAATTGCTTTTCTTCCATATTGCACACATCTTACCTATGTTCTGGCAGAAGGCCAAAGTTACAATGATTATATCTACTGTTGAGAGCTGATTCTACCATATAGTTGGTCACAGAAGAAGGCAAGATTTTTCTGATCAAATTTTGAAAACGTGATAAGTTTGCAATGTCCCTAGGATAGCCATTCTTAGCAACACGGTGTGTAACCCAGGCACCTCTTCTTGTACTAAGGAAAACCTATAAATGATATCAAATAAAAGCTATATCATTCATTTTTTTTAAATAAATGAACACAAGTAATTTTTGAGTTAAATCAAATGATTGCTATATAAAGTATATCCTATTCCTAATACAGTTCTGCCAAACCTTGTGACAAAGAGGCAAGAACAGAGCTTTGTAGGGTCATTACAACACATACGGTAATTTCCTTCTAGTTGGTGCTTTGAAGTGATAAAAGCAATAATAATGAAGGAAAACCGCATCTTGAGCCTCCCGATTGGTTGACAATTAATGGGACAGACAAAGTAGGTAGAGAAAAGTCACAGTATGATCAGATAGGCAGCTGGGTCACAGCAACTAGGCTTAGTTGGAAAGGATCTCCTAGAATGAAGTCCAGTCTTGTCCATCCAACAAATTTGCAAAACATTGAATACTGACACTAAACCTTTCCCCAAGCCTTTTGTTGTATATGAATTTAGTTAGAACTAATCTAAGTCTAATCAAAGCATGATAGCTTTGCTGCTAGTTTGGTTGTTTTTAATGCCCCTTACATTTGTCATTTTACCCATATAGACCTATCTGTATCTAACTAAACTTAAAGTGGTTCCAAAGCATGAATGTTTTTTTTTTACCTTAATGCATTCAATGCATTAAGGTAAAAAAACCTTCTCCCACCCCCCTTATAATTACTGAGCTTGATCTCGATCCACTCTGTGCACAAGAGCAGCGGCTCTTTCTGCTCTCTCCTCAGAGGGCAGATTGATAACATTGGGAGCCACTGGCCCCTGCTGCTATCAATCAAATTCTCTGATGAGGGAGTGGGGGGGCAGGGCCGAGCCACACTGTCTGTGTCATTGGACGTAGACAGGGTGGCTCAGGAGTGAGCCCACGCAACTGCCCTCATAAACGTGGCTTTCTATAGGGGCACTCAATAGAGAGGAGAGCCAGAAGGGTACCCCAGAATAAAAAGATCGGGGCTGCTCTGTGCAAAACCATTACATAGAGTAGGTAAGTATAACATGTTAATTTTTTTATAAAATGAAACAAAAAAACAAAGCTTTACAATCACTTTAATGCTTGAATTAGTTCACTTTGCGATCTCCATAAAGTCCAAATGCTCCCTAGGTGGACGATGCATCTAAATTCAGAATACCCATGGAGGATACTACAAAGATTGGCACTAAATGAACCTCAGGTGAAGTTCACAAGCAAAACAATGTTGCAATGTGGACTTAAAAATGATTGTAAATGCTTGATTTTTTTAAATTAAAATACCAGATATGTCATACACCTATGGTTTTGCACAGAGCAGCCCCAACCCTCCTATTCACAGGTCATCCGCCAGCACTCCTGACTCCTCCACTCTGCCGATCCCCCCCTAGCAAGCCACTTGCTATGGAGGCATGCTCACTCACGAGCCCCTCTGTGTGTGTCCATTGACACACAGAATGTGGCTCAGTCCCACCCCCTGTTCCCCCCTCACTGGCTGTAATGACAACAGCAGTAGCTTCTAACTTCCACTGCTGTCTCTGAGCCAATGAGGAGACCTCTGCTCTCTTGCACATCGCTGGATCAAGATCGGGCTCAGGTAAATATAAGGTGGGGCTGCAAGCAGAAGGTGTTTTACCATAATGCAGAGAATGTGTTCAGGTAAAAAAATATATATATATATATATCGCTGAGGAAGTCGCGCTTAGGGACAATACGCGTGCGAGAGGACTTTGTGACGTCACTGCAGCCACCTTATCCACCTATGTACACTGACAATACTACATGCCATTCATCCTAGCACTGGGGTTACAGTGCTTTATATGTGAGTACCTGATTTTTATGAATAAAGAGAAAGTATTTTAGCCACTGTTGTTTTTTTCATGGTACTACGGTTGGAATTTAAGAGTGACAACGTGGCTAAAATACACCAGTGGCTAAAATACTTTCTCTTTAAAAGTGGTTGGACGTCGTATCTTATTCATCTGTACATTCAAGCTTCCATCTGTGACCACTTTAAGTGGCGAACGCCTGTTTGACCCATCTGTTAGCTCAGGGGTCCAGTGATTGAGGTGAGCGGTTTGGCTAGCTGGTGGAGGAATCACTGATTAGGAGATACCACATGAATGTCTATGAACACCCTTATCACCACTGAGGAGATCTTATCTGTCAACTTTTATATCCATCTTTTATACCAAAGGGGACTTTTTAACATTTTATACTATAAGCAACCTGTTATTTTGTTTCTGTATATATTCTTAGCGCTTCACTGTTATTTACCTATATATATATATATATATATATATATATATATATATATATATATATTATATAAATAATTCTCTATATTAACTAACTCAATAAGCAGTAAAAAGAGTCTTCCGATGGCTTGAATATATGCCAACCCCATTTGGAGACTGGTGTAGTGTCTCCCTCTGTGTCCTGGAGGGTTATGTCTAATGCCGAAAGGTTCCCCTTATATAAGGCCGTTTCACTGATTGTTCCCACGCCATTGTAGGAAACAATCAGTGTGATTAAGAGAGGCTGAACAGCCTCGTGTGGCCCCTGGTGTTCCAAGTGGATTGCTCATGCATGTGACGTTATGCGCTCCATATCACCATCACTTCTGGATATCATAAACCATAAACAATGACGTTGCCATCTTTGGATCGCCGCCGACACACAATGTCTACTGAGATCCTGTGAAATACTGGGAGAATACAGTCTGATTAGATGAGACCAAAATTGAACTCTTTGGATGCCATAATACACACCATGTTTGAAGGTCAAATGGCACAACACATCACCCCAAAAACACCATACCAACAGTGAAGTTTGGAGGTGGGAACATCATGGTGAGGGGCTGTTTTTCAGTGAATACAGTACTGGCAAACTTTATGTCATTGAAAGAAGGATGAATGGAAAAAGACATTCTTGATAAAAAATCTGCTACCATCTACCAGGATGATGAAGCTGAAACAAGGGTGGACATTTCAGCCAGACAATGATCACAAGCACAAAGACAAGGAAACTCTCAATTGGTTTCAAAAAAAGAAAATAAAGCTGCTAGAATGGCCCAACTATTCATGTGACTTGAATCCAATAGAAAATCTATGGAAAGAAATAAGAATTCATAGAAGAAGAGTCCAAGAGAACCTTCAAGATTTGAAGAAGAATGGGCCAAAATCACACCCAAGCAATGCAAGCGATTAGTTTCTCCATACAGGATTTTGTATGAAGTATTAAATACATTTCAGTTAGCATGTCCAATACTTTTTTCCTGTGTCATTACATTTTATTACAAATGTAGCACTAACCCCCGAAGGAACTGCTGGTTTAACTTGGGCTTACCGTTACCTTCTTGACTTTGTAGATGCCTAGGGGTTTCCCGAGGTAGATGGCCCAAAGAATTGCAGAAACTGACACTGGATCCACTTTGGGATTTTTATTTGCAAAAATGGTAGACAAACACAGTCTCTCAATAGGGATAGAGGGTATAGGTAGGAAGTTCAGGTACTCTTGGAACTGCTTAAAATGAAAAGTCTCTCATTATAGAATCCAGAGAATAGCCATTCACAAATGGATTTTCACAGCCATCGGATAAACCTTCTCTCACCAGGCTTAGCAGCCGATAGATTATTCAAATAGAGCAGGGATATGCAATTAGCGGACCTCCAGCTGTTGCAAAACTACAAGTCCCATCATGCCTCTGCCTCTGGGTGTCATGCTTGTGGCTGTCAGAGTCTTGCTATGCCTCATGGGAATTGTAGTTCTGCAACAGCTGGAGGTCCGCTAATTGCATATCCCTGAAATAGAGCAAAGTCTCTGCCACAGACTTGGTTGTAGAACTTAGAAATGTAAGTCTCTGCCACAGACTTGGTTGTAAAGCTTGTAAATGAAAGTCTCTGCCACAGACTTGGTTGTAACTGAAGGATATAGACAGACTTAGAGAAACCTCATACGGTACCAGTATCTTGCAGCCGGTCCGGCGATACCGTATGAGCATGGATTCACTTGGTGTCTCTCAACTTAGCTTCCAGGCTCTTTCTGAGGAACCAGCCTTGTGCATGGCCCTCTCCCGAAGAGTCCTCCACTGGTTGTTTTCTCAGTTGCTGGGCCTCTCCACAGACGAGACTGCACCGGACCACCTTGGAATCCTCCTTCCAGTTACTTGGCCTTTGGCTAGCCAGCCCCGAGACTCGGAATTGGATGGATCCGCACCCCAGGCCATGAGGGCCCCTGAGGGCTGGTCAGGAGGACCAGGACCAAACAGACAGAAAGATCTTCTGGACCGGAACCCAGAAGCACGTGATCTCAGTACCTTAAGTACCCTCTCCCAGAATGCACAGCGAGACGACACTCTCACTGGTTGGTTCTGAGAGAGAGATTGGCAGCCAATGCATCCAGCCAAACTGCGTTCTCATACTTGCCAGAGGTGACAACGACACCTATAGCCAAGCAGAACACAGTGCAATCCAGCCAGACTGATACTGAAACCATAATTTTGTACAATTAACCCTAAAACCCAACTGTGGTTCTAGGAATATTACATTTGCAAAACATATAGCGTGTGCTCGTCAGGAGCCCGGCGCTACACACATAACTTAATTTCTGAACGTATTTGTTTTGGTTTCTTTGTATGTATGGATTGCATGAGTTTTTACTGATATGGGGTGAAAAGCTGCCTATATTTTACCTTCCCTGGTTCATCCGCCTCCGTATCAAAATGGTAATAAAATTGTTAGTCGAAACCTTTCCTAATTTCGGACCCAACAATGTAATCACTGGGTCTCTTTGCTTAACTATGCACTGCAGGTAGATGGCTGGTGGGACAGGTTGGCAGGGTGTTGTACATAGCTTTCTTAAAATAATACAGAACTCTGCCACAGTAGTCCTCAGTAATCCCGAAGCAAGCAGTGGGTTGGCTCTTGGAAGGAGTTATGAACATATATTAAAATAACTTTATGAGTGGGTGTCAGTTTAGAAGAGTGGGATGCCTAGTAAGACTGCATTTGAATGCAGCCAGACCTAGGAAACACCCACATTTGATGCTTAGCTTCCATAGTTAAAAGAACTATGAGACAATGAGTGAAAGAAGCAGGCTAGGGGCAGCCAGGCTGGGGAATAAAGAGTTAGATGATGCTGGACATCCTCTAGCCTAGAAATTAAGTGTGCTCTATGTTCAGCTTCTAATGAGCCCTGCAAACTCACAATGTGCACTGAAATCAGAGTAAGCATCTTTAGTACATGAGAGCAACCTGTAAAACTGTGTGGGACTGAGGGGTACGTCTGGAGTTCAGCTTTAACAGCTTCCCGACCGCCTAACGCAGATATACTGCGGCAAAATGGCACGGGCAGGCAAAATCACGTACCTGTACGTAATCCTATAAATGCCTGCCTGTGTGTCGCGCACCGCGCCAGCGGCGCGCTCGCGACCCGGTCGGGAGCTCCGTGACCACTGCCGCGGGACCAGCAGATCCGATCGCCGCTGGTGTCCCGCGATCGGGTTATGGAGCTGAAGAACTACTCTGCCTGTCATTGATTGGCTGTTCCCGGTCATCGGGAAAGCCGATCAATGACGTCAGACGTCAGCCCCGCCCCCTAATGTAAAAAAAAAACACACACGTCACAGCCCATAACCCCTCCCCCTAGTGGTTAACCCCTTCACTACAACTGTCATTTATACAGGAATCAATGCATTTAAATAGCATTGATTGCTGTATAAATGACAATGGTCCCAAAAATGTGTCAAAAATGTCCGATGTGTCCGCCATAATGTCGCAGTCACAATAAAAATCGCTGATCGCCGCCATTACTAGTAAAAAAAAAAATATTAATAAAAATGCTATAAAACTATCCCCTATTTTGTAAACGCTATAACTTTTGCGCAAACCAATCAATAATCACTAATTGCGATTTTTTTTTAACAAAAATATGTAGAAGAATACGTATCGGCCGAAACTGAGGAAAAAAAATGTTTTTTTATAAATTTTTTGGGGATATTTATTATAGCAAAAAGCAAAAAATATTGCATTTTTTTCAAAATTGTCGCTCTATTTTTGTTTATAGCGCAAAAAATAAAAACCGCAGGGGCGATCAAATACCACCAAAAGAAAGCTCTATTTGTGGGAAAAAAAGGACGCCAATTTTGTTTTGTAGCCACGTCGCACGACCGCGCAATTGTCAGTTAAAGCAACGCAGTGCCGAATCGCAAAAAGGGACCTGGTCCTTTGGCTGCCAATAGGTCCGGGGCTGAAGTGGTTAAAATTTATACATGAGTTAAACATGAGCATGAAAAGATTTACTATGTCACCCAAAGCCTGCCTACAATATCACAGCCTACAATGACAATCTGCAGTTCTACATACTGTACTTTAGAACCCTTAGAATACTGCATAGACTACTCTTCTGCCTCTGCCAAAACCTATAGAGACTGAGTTACTAAAACTGGAGAGTGCAAAATCTGGTACAGCTCTGCATAGTAACCAATCAGCTTCCAGGTTTTATTGTCAAAGTTTAATTGAACAAGCTGAAGTCAAAAGCTAATTGGCTATCCTGCACAACTGCACCGGATTTTGCACTTTCCAGTTTTAGTAAATTAATTCCATTGTGTTTTCCTTACTTCAACCATTTAATGACCTGTTTTCTTTGGTTTTGTTATAGATTGCCCTAACAGTCAGTCTCGCAATGGGGTTGATTTACTAAAGGCAAGTAGGCTTTTCACTTTGCAAGGGAATTTTCCCCAGTGAATAAGATGAAGCTCTGTAAAGTGAACTTTCAACATATTCACAAAGCCCAGGGTAAATTATATTGCAAGGTGCAGCTCTGATGCAAAGTGAACTAGTTGTTTTTAGTAAATCAAACCCATTGCATCAAATTTTTCCAAAGATCAAGTCAGAGAGGCTCCCATTCTAAGGGTTGCCTGTGGGTGGCAAATTAAAAAAAAAACACATCACAAAACCTAGTTTTGTTAAGCTGATCTGCTTTCCTGCCCTCTTATTGTTTTTAGAGAGCTCAGGCAGAATGAGGGATTGATTTACTAAAGTAATAGAGAATGTTCATATTGCAAAGTAAATGCTCATTTAGATTAGTAAATACGATAAATCTGTGTTCTTTTCAATTAACCAAATAAGTAGTAGCAAATAGCCTGTATTTTTTTTAATTTTCCCTGCATATAATTGGGTATTCAAAGTAAACACATGTTCACCTTATTCCCTATTAATTTTGCTAAATGAACAGATTCTATGAATTAGGCCATTTACTGGCAAGGCTTTTATTGTATGAATTTGTTTGGTTACTTTGATGTTAAAAGGCAGTAAATTGCTTTTATGAGTATGATAAAATAATTTTTCACCAATGGTAAGTGATAACACATTAAATACAAATCTTGTGAAACAAAAAATAAATAAATAAATACAAGCAATTGGCAGCAAAACTCAATGCTAACATTTCTGCACCACAAAATGGCATGTCAATTTTCAGAAGCCAAAAACCAACATAGTTAAAGGGTGGCTTTGAATGATGTACAGTATGTTTGCACTTTATTAAAGCATTTGACATGCACTGTATGTAACCCGGTAACACGTCACTCCCTCTCCCTTTGGGACCAACTTAAAGCCAAACATTACCTCCAGTCCCCCCACAACCCATTGCTTTTTTTTCCTGCGCAACCCAGCGTTCTATCCAGCCTGGACTTCACCATCATCCTTTCGAATATGGTCCTCAATGAATCTCATTTGAGCACATAACTTTATGACTCCCAATTATATCAAACCCTTTCCTGCTCTTAGAGAGTGACACAATCTCCACTCTTCCGAAATTTTCAGATACCTCCAAATTAAACACTTCCTCATGCATTTAATCACTAGGGATTCCTTAGCCCCTTCCATGTCCATTTTCGAACAGACCTGCAAATATGACCCACACAAAAGGGGCTTAATTTCACCCCTTTACATCCAACTGATACACACTGGCTCCTCATACACCCCCTCTAAATGGGAAAACGACTTAGAACTTACACTAGATGGTGAAGACTGGTCACATATCTGGCAAACCACAAAATCCTCCTCTCAGAATATTGTGGCACTTGAAACTATTTACAAAGTCATGACCTGTTGGTACTTGGCCCCTGCCAGAATTGCCAAATGTGTTCCCCAATACCGCAGAACTTGCTTTAGAGGTTGTGTAGACCAGGGGACTCACCCTCATATCTGGTGGTCATGTCCAATAGCACAAACCTTTTGGAACGCCATATTTGGCATGCTTTCCACCCTCTTTGACACATTCCTTGCGCCTGAACCATCTATAGCACTGCTAAACCTAAAATCGCTTCCTTAACACAACGCCGATTTAAACTTCTATTGCAAATTACAACAGCAGCCAAACAAATCATTGCTAAATCCTGGAGGTCCCCCACCCTCTGTGTCCTTGCAGTCAAAAACAAGGTTACACAAGCCATGATCCATGCGAAAATGAAAGCTATTATCACAGACAGAGTTTCCAGATATGAACTCATATGGTCCCCATGGGTAGCACACATTCTTCTACCCGGTTTCGATGAATCTCTTCTACTTCTATGAGTAGTTCCTTAATGGGAAGTTCCTTATTGTGCACCACCTGGCACACCCTATAGACACCTTGGGCTTTCTTGTCCCCACACCTCCTCCCCTTATCCCTTCACTTTCTCTTTTCACCACATCAACCTCCCCCCCCCCCCCCCCTCTCTATATCTCTCTTTCTGTCTCTCTCTGTAAAACCATTTTTCTTTATTAGGTGGACAAATATTGGTTATACTTGGAAGCATTGTTAATTCATTGTTTCATTATTGCTATGCTTGGAGAGATATGTCAAAAGATAAACAAAGGTTAACGATGCGCTAGAAATAGATATGAAAGACTTCCTAAGAATGAGCCTACTAGACGTTTTGCTATGGCTCCATATGTCAAATACCTGTTTTCCACACTCACTAATGCATAGCTATTCCTGTGTTAATTGACTTTGGCTACTGTTTTTGTTTCACACCTGTTTGTAGTTCATTCATTGACCAAAACCTACTTTTATTGTACCATACCTTGTCTAATAAAACTTTGAACAAGAAAAGGGTATCTACTCAAGCAGTGTTATATTTGACAGTAAATCTCAGTTTAGATTTAATCATAGTCTTTTGACTAAAACACCATTTTAGTTTTAGTCGTATTTTAGCCATTTGAATTGCTTTCGTTTTGGTCATTTATTAGTTGACTAAAATCTCCAGTACATTTTAGTAGACAAAAATCATTTTTGTAGACTAAAATCGAATGGGTTTAGTTAAATTGTAATGCATTATTTAAGCATTTCTCTAGAATTTCCAAACTCATTATATACTCTTGGAGTAAAAATCTAATAACATGTTATTATTTATGGTATTAAGGTTTGAACATGCACTACAGACACACATTTAGCCGTTGTGAAATATAACCAGTTGTAATTTTAATGTCAAATTTCGATTTCTTTTTACTCATAGTCTTTTGGCTAGGCAAAGGTGTCACAGGGTAAACAGAATGATAAGGGGCACATGGGTCACAGGATGATAAGGGGCACAGGGGTCACAGGATGATCAGGGGTCACGGGGGACACAGGATGATCAGTGCCTGAAGGGTCACAGGATGATCAGGGGTCAGGGGGGACACAGGATGATCAGTGCCTGAAGGGTCACAGGATGATCAGGGGTTTATGGGGACACAGGATGATCAATGCCTCAGAAGTCACTGGATGACCAGGGGTCACAGGATGATAAGGGGCACAGGGGTCAATGGATGATCAGTGCATGCTCCTGAACCCTGTGCCCTGCATAATACATGCTGCTGAACCCTGTTCCCTGTGTAATACACACAAATACATTTCCTGGAAAAAATGCATGGGAATGCTGAATAGCTGAATTGCTAAAGCTTACTGAATGAATAGCTTAAATCCATAAGAAAAAGTGGAAGAAGTGAGAATAGTTGGAAAAGTAGGAATGGTTTTAAAATAAACATGAATTTCATTAAAAAAGTGTAACACCACTAATGTATGAAAGATGTGGAATATTTAAAGGTTTTTTGAAAAGCTTTTTGATCATTAATCCCCACACCTAATGAGTGAGAGACGGGGTGAGAGAACCTAGCTGCCTGTCCCCTGAACACACTGTAAAAGACATCTCCTCACTATCCGCTAGCAGCCTGAGTGAGAGACAGTGTGAGAGAATCCTTCCAACAAGCCTTAATTAATCCACAACAGTACATGCTATCGGAACAGTGACTTCACTGTTAGAGACACACGGCCTCTGTGAACGTATCGGTATAAAATTTATGTTGATAAACTTAAAAATGCGGGCATGTCAGTGATTTAAAAAAGAAGTTGGCTGTGCATTTTGCTGGGAAATGTGAAGAATTTTATACAGGACAGTCAATGGAAGAAAGTGTAGAACTCTTGTCATTTGGAAGCTCAACCAGCCAAAAGTAAAAGGCATATCACAAAACTGAGCACATTGCCTGAAACTAGACAAAAATACTTACGTTGATGTATAAATTGTGTATGACAAGTAGATCTTGTTGGCGTGAGAGCAATTTATAGAGAAGGAACTAAGAACATTTTTGTTAAGGCTCTGTGCTCTAGGTATGACATCATCCACTCTAAGCAGCCCAATAGACACTCAGTTTAATCGATAAAATTTCCTGAAATGATCACTAAACTTAAACAGCTTTTTCACAAAAACTGTAAAAGATATTAAACTGAAAAGATAGAGCCAGATAGCTGAATATTTTTAAAGTTTGTTTTGCGTCTGTAGGTGAAAATATGAAGGAGCTGAAACTTTTGGGAGCGGAAGAAGATTTTAAGGATTTGAAGCATGCTCTCATTCACTTCAATGTTTAAAAAAAAGTGTTAAAAAGATTAATATTTTAAAAAGTATAAATAGTAGAAAAAAAGTTGAAGAAGTCCAATCATTAGCTGAAAGAGCTGAACATTTTAAACGTTGAATGGTTTTAATAGCTGAAAGTATGCAGAAGTTACGCAGAGCCAAAAGACATACGGAATAAAAAAACTAATAACAATAGTGGGACTGCTGAAGCATTCCCACTAATTAAAATTAATAAATAAAAAAACTAATAACAATAGTGGACTGAAGCAGTCCCACTAATAACAAAAAAAATACATTATAAACATGAGGATCAGTGACTATTCTACCTTTCACTGAGAGCATTTCTGCAGCTGCACTGTCAGTTGTGCTGACTCTGTTTCATATAACACATGCCCAGCTATTGATTGACAGGTGGGCATGTGTTATGTAAAATAGACTCGGTAATATTACAAGGCATAAGGAGTCATGGGAACTGTAGTTCCCTGTGGGAGATGCAGAAGCTAGCATGGTGAAAAGAAATGAAATGCTAGCTCTGCTGAACTCCTCCCACCATCACTATAGTAGTTTGTTATATGTTGTACCATGTGTAACTTTAAGGTGTTTATATAAGGGGTTTCTTTAGTGTTCCTCTTCAGTGTTCTGGCTGAGGTAAGAAGGTTCTGCAAAGTCGGACTGTACCTTTAGCACAGAAACAGTCCCAAAGCATCATGTTTTTACCTCCATGTTTGACTGTAGGGATGGTGTTCTTAGGGTCATAGTCACAATTTTTCTTCCTCCAAACAAGGCGAGTCCTCCTCCTCAAGAAGGCACATGTACAGTCATGCCAATGAACATCTTAATGATTCAGAGCAGGATTGGGAGAAAGTGCTGTAGTCAGATGAGACCAAAATTTAGTTCTTTGGCATTATTTCGACTTGCCGTGTTTGGAGGAAGAAAAATGATGACTATGACCTCAAGAACACCATCCCAACAGTCAAGCAAGGAGGTGGAAGCATGATGCTTTGGGTCTGTTGCTCTGCTAAAGGTACAGGCCAACTTTTCTGCATTGAGGGGCCAATGGATGGGGCCATGTATTGTAAAATCTTGGATGACCTTAATCCTATAGAAAATTTATGGAGGAAGCTGAAATTTCGAGTTGTCAAGAGACAGCCAAGAAACCTTAAAACGGCTCCTCTTTTCAACTTTCCTTCTATTAAATCTTCTGCCCTTGTTGTTTTAACTTTGGATAGGAAAAAATAATTTCTCTGCCAGTAAATACCTTATACAGCCCACTTCCTGTTTCTTGTCTGGTAAAAAGCCTAGGCTTATGACATAATGCACAGCTCTCTCTCTCTCTCTCTCTCACTCTGATGAGAGTTTGCCAAGAGATCTGCAGGGCTGCAGAGCTGGAGGTGTGCCTCTGTGTTCTGTGTAAATCCAGGAAGTGAACAGGCAGCAGATTCAGTTGCCCACAGTTAAAATGGTTGCAGCCAGACTCAGTGGAGAGAGATTTCTGCAGCATATTTGGCAAGTACAGAATCACAGTATATATATAAAATAATATGCAAAGTGGTTTGAGGGAAGATTCAGAATGGCAAAGATGTTTTTATTACAAATATGTGAGCAGACTGCAGTTCCTCTTTAATGATTTAGAGAAGATCTGTAAAGAAGAGTTGACCAAATTTCCTCCCGAGATGTGTGAAAACCTGGACACTAACTACAAGAAACGTCTTACCTCTGTGCTTGCCAACAAGGGTTTCTCTGCCAAGTACTAAGTACTAAGTCATGTTTTGCTTGGGAATCAAATACTTATTTTACTCACTGAACTGCAACTTAATTTATAATTTTTGTATCATGTGTTTTTTCTGGAGTTTTGGTTGATGTTCTGTCTCTATTATTTAAAATATATCTATGCTAAAAATTATAGACCCTTTATTTCTTTGTAAGTGAGCAAACTTACAAATCTGCAGGGGATCAAATAATAATTTTCTCCATTGTATTCAGTATTACGTAACAGTTACACGTCAATTTTTGCATATTTAGTTGTACTTAAACACTATATCCTAATCAAGCTACATACATACCTGTTTTGCTGTTCTGCTTAGTTCCACAGCAATGTCCCCTCCAGAGTTCCCAATGCCAATCACCAAAACTCTTTTCCCTTTAAAATTGTCTGGAAGCTTGTATTCTCTACTGTGTAAGTACTGCCCCTTAAAGTGTTCTATACCTTTGAAGATATCAATTAAATGTATACAGTCAGTATTATAATATACTGTAACTTATTACATCATATATTATTAAGTTAGAAGCTCTAAAATTAATACTTTTTATGGCAAAATACAAAATAAATACTGAATAACTTTATGGAGAACTGCATGCAAAAAAAAAAAATCACTGTAGGTCTCCTTAATGTGAATGTGTTGTGTCTGAGATCACATGATAGCACTAGTGAGTTATAGTTGTGTAGTAGTTTTATTATCAGTTAGCCTGAGAGAGGAAAAAAATAAATATAACATTTTTACATCTTTTTTGAATCTGATGGCCAAAATTAAGGGGGTGTTACAGAGCCCCAAAACTATAGTCAGCTAAGGTAGCACATTGCATATCTGTCAGTGTTAAAGCAGCTCTGGTATATAAATCTCACTAGCATACATTTAGGTGTGCCACCTATGTTTGATAAGATACATCAAGAAATACATTTGCTGCCACTTATAAGTCAGTGTAGTATTGAGCAGGCTACACTAAGAAAAAATGGGTAATCACTGAATAACTGCCAACTCCGAGTGGGTGCAGTCACTGCAGCCAAAACAATAACCAACATAGAAAACTCTGGACACAGTAAAGAAATATGGCCCTCGCATTAAGAAGCTGCTTAATGGACACACGTGGCTTCAATTAATCAAAACAGTATCAACTTTATTAATTCACAAAAAAAAAAAAAAAATCATGACTTTACCTAGCTACACCCCCACGCATTAAGGCTTTGGGTGCATGTACTGGTGGCATTAGCAAAGGCACTCTCAGCTGGAGATGGATTGATTCCTAGCGGCACACAGTGGGGCCTTCAATGTTATAGAGACCAGGACTGCCTGCAGCAGGATCTACTTCCGGAGCAAACTCTGGATTGCAGTGTGGGTAGAATCATCAGGGAACAGAGAGCTGTGTAACGGGAATGTGAAAGGTAGATGGAAGTAGTGAGATATGCTGATCAAAGCAACCTATTCGCCTTATGCTTAAAGTGGATGTAAACCCCTACCCAGTGAAGTGAACAGCCTCAGATGATACACAGAGATGAAACAAATCCTCCTACATAGGTTTCACATGTATATCTGCTGTCTTGAGCTCTATATACTGTTTAGAAAGTGCACGTTCTATTAGATTTTTCACTTCCTGGTTCCCCTCTAGGAGGAGATCAATGTGAGACACTGTGAGGAAGCTGATTGGAGGATAGGCATACACCCCCTCCCCACACACACACAGAGTAAGTTATCAGGCCGATAACAGAGCTAGGGAGGAAGAGACAGCTATGGGACTTAGCTCTTTGAAGATAGATAAGAAAACACTACAGATATATGTGCCCAGCTCAAATTTCATAAATTGGGTTTACATCCACTATAAAGTAGTTGTTAACCCACTTTTATTAAATGCAGCCATCCTCTCTGCACCATTATAATAATTGTCTCTGTGACTGTGTTCTGTAAACAAATGGCAGGATTGTACTGGTATGAGCTCCGCTCCCGGCGATCAGCTGATTACTCTCCTCCCTTGTCTCTCTGGCTCACAGCTGCACTGGGCTGAACCCTCCTGCTGACGTCAGCTGGGGAGGAGGGGGATAGAGAGAGCACGAGCTGCCGACAATCAGCTGAGCGGTGGGAGTGGAGCTCATACAGGTACAATCAAGCAGTTTTTTTTACAAAATACAGGCACAGGGACAATTATTATATAACGGTGCAGAGAGGCTGGGAGCATTTAATAGCTGAAATGAGAGCCGCAGGAGCCGGGCACTGGTAGAGCAGGGACAGGCAGAGAGGGGAGGGGGAGGAGGACACAGGAGACAGATAGCAGGCTGCGCAAACAGACCACAATGTCAGGGGCTCAGCAGCCATGATTATCGTGGTCTGTTTGCAGAGGGGATGGTGTAGCCAGGCAGGATCAGCCAGGTATTTCAGGTGATACAGGGGTCCAAATGACACAGCACAACTACTGTGCTGTAAAACATGCTTTAAGGGAACAGGAACTTTATTTCAATTTTTTGGGGTTAACAAACGCTTTAAGCTCTGTCTCCTGCTTGTCAAGCTCTATCCAGCCTGCTCTATCATAGACTGCTGTTACCTGCTTGCTTGCTTCTATCACTGTGCCACCGCTATACTTGCTAAAGTCTGCAGGAATGCTATTCTCTGTATTTGCCTTCCTAAGCTAACAGGGAAGCGGCTACTATTACACTGTTTATCATGAAGTTCTGGTTAGCTGTGGTCTCTTCTACAAGCTGCTGGTCATATATCTGAGCTGTACACAAGAGTAGTTAATATTTCTCTACAACTGTCTACTCTTGAGGATTGAAGGATTGAGTATCTGCCATTCTGAGTCAGAGATATGACTGTGTACTCAAACCGCCACAACCCAGGCAAAAACTCTTGCCAATCCTCCACAAACTATTCTTTACTATTCTACCATCCATCTGTATGGACTTGCGGACCTATGTAGTTACATGCACCTTTTTGACAGTTATTATACTGCTTCTTTCATGTATGCATTTATATGGATCTTGTTGCAAGTTCCTTTGGGGAGAAAGCTTTGTATTATCTCTAGGAGGTGTTACCTTTGAAGTCCTCAGTGACCCGACTATTACCCCATATTGAGTTTGCAAATCTATTTTGGTTATGTTTGATGTCTGTTTAGGTATATTAACTGAGACAACTTTGTCCTATTTTAATTGGGGTAAAGTAATATTGTCATTTTAGTGATTTAGAATTTTTGTGAATTAATAAAGTTTATACTGTTTTATTTAACTGAAGCCACGTGGGTTCATTAAGCAGCTTTTGTATTCTTGGGCCATAGTTCTTTACTGTGTCCCCAAAGTAATTTATTTTAGTATTGAGCAGGCACAGGATGCGTGCATACCTCCCAACCATCCCAGATTGCCCAGGAAAATTCCGCCTTTGGGAGGTCTGTCTCAGGACCCAGGCACCTTCATTCCAGGACAAAATAGTGTCCCAGAATTGCCCCCTGGGCCAAACCAATGCCCCCTAAAAATGAAGCTACGTCGCCGCTGTCACCGCTGCCTGGCTCAGTGCCCAAACTGGTTGGTAGCTGCGGCCCACCTGGCGTCTAGCAACCAGTGACATCATGACAAGGAGGAGAGCGGGGCGCCAGCATTCAGAGTGGAGCCGGAGGAGGATTCAGGAGGATGCATCTGGCAGCATGCAACGGTGGCAAGCTACATGCTGCATCTGGCAGAAGGCAATGTGGCAAGTGACACACTGCATCATTATATATTATAATGTAGTACAACACCAGCCATTCACCCAACAAATCGCCCCTGCCGCCGAATTTCCAGTCAACCCCGAGACTACATTCCTCCAAACCCCCCTCATCTTTTTTTGAGAAGGGGGGGGTGTCCCTGAATGGCAGCTTGGAAATGTGGTCACCCTAGGCGGGACATTCCTGCATCTTCACCTTTTTCCTGTGGTCATCCCAGAACCCTGCACCATGTACATAGTTCATCCCAGAACCCTGCACTCTGTAGGTAGCTCATCCCAGAACCCTGCACTCTGTACGCAGCTCATCCCAGAACCCTGCACTCTGTAGGCAGCTCATCCCAGAACCCTGCACCCTGTACGCAGCTCATCCCAGAACCCTGCACTCTGTACGCAGCTCATCCCAGAACCCTGCACCCTGTATATATCTCATCCCAGAATTCTGCACCCTGTATATAGCTCATCCCAGAACTCTGCATCCTGTATATAGCTCATCCCAGAACTCTGTACCCTGTATATAGCTCATCCCAGAACCCTGCACCCTGTATATAGCTCATCCCAGAACCCTGCACTCTGTACGTAATGCATTCCAAAACCCTGCATTATTTTATCTTTTTTTTAATGAATGTGCTGGGGTTTGTATGTATCCATAAGACTCTTGCAATAATAAAAGCATATTTTATAGGTACATGGAAGCCCGAGTTTTGTTTAATGATGTCCCTTAAACTCCTCCCACTGTCAGATGTTTCACCACACCCACATTTGCCGCGGCGCGCTATGCAAAGTTACTTCCTTACTCAAGTGTCCCTAATTCTGAAGTTCAACAGTTGGGAGGTATGTGTGTGTAGGATAAGGTGAATTTGAAGATTAATGTTTAAATAGGACAGACTGAGCCTTAGCAGGACACAGGAACTACTGCAAAAAATGTGCATACATGGAAGGAGTGCCAGACCAAGAGCTAAAAGAGTCCAATTTCATTCATTGGTATTATGGTAAAAGACAGCCAATGTGTTTCGGGGGTCAAAACATAATATAATGTAAATATAATTGTGATTGATAAAAAACATAAGTCTAACAATCATGAAACATCATGGATATGCATATGTGTGCATCAAAAAAAATCCCCAAATCTTTGCATACATGGATGCTGGCAAGTAATTTCTTTAATCCAACAATTAGCTTTCCTGCACAGGTAGGCATTCTCCTCTCAATATACTTGGTTGTACTTATCTGCTGGTCACTACAGTTCTCACATAAATATCCATATATTTTTTTCATTGATCCTTTCATGTATGCACATTTCTGGTACCCACTGGAGGGTAGCCCTGTCTGTTGAGCAGCCTAACATGAGGCAGTGGGCTCTTCAATTGCTTTTGCCCTCTCACTACTTTGTATACACTTATGTAAGACTTACAGTGGTGTGAAAAAGTGTTTGCCCCCTTCCTCATTTCCTGTTCCTTTGCATGTTTGTCACACTTAAGTGTTTCGGAACATCAAACCAATTTAAACAATAGTCAAGGACAACACAAGTAAACACAAAATGCAATTTGTAAATGAAGGTGTTTATTATTAAAGGTGAAAAAAAATCCAAACCATCATGGCCCTGTGTGAAAAAGTGATTGCCCCCCTTGTTAAAACATACTATAACTGTGGTTGTCCACACCTGAGTTCAATTTCTCTAGCCACACCGAGGCCTGATTATTGCCACACCTGTTCACAATCAAGGCATCACTTAAATAGGAGCTGATTGACACAGTAAGGTCCACCAGAAGATCCTTAAAAGCTACACATCATGCCGAGACCCAAAGAAATTCAGGAACAATTGAGAAAGAAAGTAATTGAGATCTATCAGTCTGGAAAGGGTTATAAAGCCATTTCCAAAGCTTTGGGAATCCAGCGAACCACAGTGAGAGCCATTATCCACAAATGGCGAAGACATGGAACAGTGGTGAACCTTCCCAGGAGTGGCCGGCCGCCCAAAATTACCCCAAGAGCGCAGCGACGACTCATCCAAGAGGTCACAAAAGACCCCACAACAACGTCCAAGGAACTGCAGGCCTCACTTGCCTCAGTTAAGGTCAGCGTTCATGCCTCCACCATCAGGAAAAGACTGGGCAAAAATGGCCTGCATGGCAGAGTTCCAAGGAGAAAACCACTGCTGAGCAAAAAGAACATCAAAGCTCGTCTCAATTTCTCCACAACACATCTTGATGATCCCCAAGACTTTTGGGACAACATTCTGTGGACCGATGAGACAAAAGTGGAACACTTTGGAAGGTGTGTGTCCAAGTATATCTGGCGTAGAAGGAACACTGCATTTCAGAAAAAGAACATTATACCAACAGTAAAATATGGTGGTGGTAGTGTGATGGTCTGGGGCTGTTTTGCTGCTTCAGGACCTGGAAGACTTGCCGTGATAAAAGGAACTATGAATTCTGCTGTCTACCAAGAGATCCTGAAGGAGAATGTCCGACCATCTGTTCGTGTACTCAAGCTGAAACGAACTTGGGTTCTGCAGCAGGACAATGATCCTAAACACACCAGCAAGTCCACCACCGAATGGCTGAAGAAAAACAAAATGAAGACTTTGGAGTGGCCTAGCCAAAGTCCTGACCTGAATCCTATTGAGATGTTGTGGTATGACCTTAAAAAGGCCGTTAATGCTCGAAAACCCTCTAATGTAACTGAATTAGGACAATTCTGCAAAGATGAGTGGGCCAAAATTCCTCCAGGACGCTGTAAAAGCCTCATTGCACGTTATCGCAAACGCTTGGTTGCAGTTGTTGCTGCTAAGGGTGGCCCAACCAGTTATTAGGTTTAGGGGGCAATCACTTTTTCACACAGGGCCATGATGGTTTGGATTTTTTTTCACCTTTAATAATAAACACCTTCATTTACAAATTGCATTTTGTGTTTACTTGTGTTGTCCTTGACTATTGTTTAAATTGGTTTGATGTTCCGAAACACTTAAGTGTGACAAACATGCAAAGGAACAGGAAATGAGGAAGGGGGCAAACACTTTTTCACACCACTGTATAAAGTCCCAGCACCTCTTGGATGTCTTTTTTTCACAGGAACTATTGCAATATTCTGAAAGCCTACTTGGATTTTGGTAAAGATTAGCAACAACCAACAATAAGCAAACAACTCTAAAGCCCCATACACACGGTCGGACTTTTTCATGGATTCTGTCCGATCGGACAAGGTTGTTGAAAAATCAGACCGTGTGTATGCACCATCGGACAGTGTTCGTCGGTTTGACCGACGGACAAAGTCTTATCTCCTGCTGGAAAGATTTGCCGTCAACACGGTCCGATCACACCAAATCCGATCGTGTGTACGGTTGTCCGACCGGACAAAGTGCTACGCATGCTCAGATCACATTACAAGACCAAAGCTATTGGCTACTAGCCTCTACGTAGTCCCGTCATAGGCAACAAACGTCACCACGTTCAGAATGATCGGATTTTCCGACAACTTTGTCCGACCGTGTGTACGCAAAACCAACATCGGACAAAGTATGACGGACATGGTCCGACGGACCTGGTCCGCGGATTGTCCGACCGTGTGTATGGGGCTTAACTCCAATGACACAAACAAAGTCAACACTGCAACAGTACATTGTTGAATGAAATAAACACAGATGGTAAGAAAGCATGGTGAATAGGATGACAAGCAACATATAGTAATAAAAAGTTAAAAATGAAATGAATAAATTGTTTTAAAACTGTCACCACCACTGTCAACGCTGCCTGCCATAGTATATACAAACTGCTAGGGAGACATTAAATGCTGCCTAATATTCCATAAATATGCAGGCGTTTTACATATGCTGCACCATCCCACCCAAGCCTCAACCCTTTTTCCTAAATCCAACTGCTTTTTGGAAGAATGTCATGACTGGTGTAAACGACTTTACCACATTTTCACATATTAGGAAATGGGTGTGAACTACCTCAGTTCAGACATGACCCAACTCCTTTGTTCATGATTAACTTTTTTTTTGCCTCCTTTCTCTTCACCATGGCGAGGTCCTCCTGGCATATTCTCTGTGGAACATGATTAGCTGTCACTAATCTCTCCCTTCTACCCACATTGATAATCCGTTTTCATTCCGCTTCCCATCTCCCCTGCCCACACTCAGCCCCCCTTCAGTATTTATGCTCACCCCCACTTTACTTATTATTTTAATGGCCACACTTAAGCTAACCATATACCAGTAGAAGTTTGTTCAAATTTGTTTGAGTTTCTTGATGAGTAAATTTGAAGAACCAGGGTGCAAATTTTTTTTCAAATAAACAAAATTCAAACTGTGAATGTGATTTTGTTTAAGAAGCATTGTTCATAATATAATTAAAAACGTTGACTCAGTGATGGCAAAAAAGCATATTCTGACAAATAATTTTTCATAATTTCCAAAAGAATGAAAGTCTAACAATGTATTGCCAGTTTTATCCTGCTTTATTCCTGTCCAAAATCAGATCTACGCAGCAATGCTGAACAGTGTGTTCACTCTAAGGAAATAAAAACATGTATTCTAAAACCTGTTCATAAGCTGGCTTTTTTTTTTTAATCTTGTTTTATCATCCAAGTCATTTGATCGCAAGCATTAGTTCAGTAACATTAGGAAGGCAAACTCCTGTCACAGTACACCAAGTACGTACAGACAAGAGCCATTTAGCAATTTTGTTTAATAATCTGATCAGTCAAAAACTTTTAACCTTTTGGTTAGATAGGGCAAGGGAAAAAGTTATTCCTAGTAAAACCAAGGGACCATAAATGTAATCAACTCCTATTGTCAAAAATAGCTTGATACATTTAAACATTTAAGGTAATAGCAGACCACTTACCTGGAAAGGAAGAAAGTGGTAGGTTTGGAAATGAATGATGCCCAGTACAGATGAGCACAGCATCAAAGATAGCTGTGTCTTGTTTGCCTTCTCTTTCAGTGGTAACAATCCACTGGCCAGTGGTGGGGAAGTCCTGGGTTTTCTTTATGCTACACACAGCAGTCTAAAATATAGAATTGATATATATATTAAACAACATATCTGTGCTAATTTTTTACATTTTGAATGTGAGTAGAAAATCTTTTTCTTTTTTTAAATAGCTGTCAAAAAATAGATACAAGAGGTGCTTGACACTTGCAAGGAAAATGATGAACAGCAAATAATTGTGTATTATCGTCAGCAATATCAAGTCTAGTGATCCAGCATTACCAGTCCTGGCAGGACTATAAATGTAATATACTAGTATGTTTTGCCAGACGCTTAGTAATAGCACCCAAGGCCCCCCTCACTCCAACCCTCCATGTATCTTGTCACACTAACCCTCATACAGACCCTTAATGTAACCCAACTTTCTCACTAACCCTCATGCTACATCTCTCTATAATCTAACACTAACCCCATGTAACAAAGTAGAAAAAAGTGCCACCGACTAGCTGTAGCATATGTGACAAACTTAAAGAGATGAAGCCATAAGGTAATGTGCTCACATAAAAATAAGTAGGCACAGGATTTCTATGGGTAATCTGTGTGGTGTCTAGCAGGTGGCAGTCTCTCCAGTCTCTCCAATGGACATGAATGAGAGAAAAACAGAACAAAAAAAGAAAGAGCACACCACTCTATGTAGTATTTACTGAAAACTGGTGTAGTGAATAAATAAACACAGTGGATGGCTTCACAGGAAGCAGTGTTGGGTAACCAGGAACCAGGAAGAGAAAGATGAGAATGTGCAGAGGGTGGCTGCAGTGGACGGCAAAGAAGCGAGTCTTGGCTGGCAGAGTGGTCATAATGATGTCACACATTTCAAGTCCCCTTTATCAAGCCTGCCCAGTTGCCCCCGGAAACATCACAATATATAGGCAGAGCACAAACAGTAGAGACACAAGCCACAGCCATCCCTATCATACCAGACAGCTCAAAAGAAATATCTAGCCACATGTGGAAGAAAATTATGAATTAAAAGGAATATGTGTAAAAACAATGAATTAAAATTACCCATAGAAATGTTGTGCCTACTTTACTTATTTTTATGTGAGTGCATTACCTTACTGCTTCACCTTTTCACATTTTTCACATATACTACACTTAAGCCTCGTACACACGATCGGATTTACCGCAGACAAAGCCTCAGACTTTTGTCTGAAGGACGTTGGCCCAAATCTTGTCTTGCATACAAACGGCAAGCAATTGTCGGCCAACAAACACGAACATAGTGACATACTAGACGTACTACAAGCCGATAAAGAGGAAATTCAAACGTCATGCGCCACCCTTTGGGCTCCTTCTGCTAATTTCGTGTTTGTAGAAGTTTTTCAGAACTTCATCAATATCACCAGCAAAGCAGCTTCATTATTATCCTATTAAAGAAGAAAAGAATGTGCGCTGCATTTCGAGATTTCATAATTTGCCGTGTCACGATTGTTAATTCTCCATTACGAATGCTAGTTTACAAGACCGGCAGCTTCTGGCTCATCCTTGCTTCCAAGCATGCGTGTTTTTACTTTGGACTTTTGTCTGACGGACTTGTGTGCACACGATTGGAAAATCAGACAACAAACATTTGTACGCGGAAAATTTATAAGCCTGCCATCCAACATTTGTCCGCGAAAAATCCGACAACAACTGTCCAATGGAGCGTACAGACGGTCGGATTTTCCACCAACAGTCTATAATCACACTATTCCCGATGAAAATCCGATCGTGTGTACGAGGCTTTAGACAATGGTCCTTTCTCTCCCTCCTTCCGTGGTTTGCTCCACAGAGGCCAACGCTGAATACTAAAAGAAATTATAAACTTTAATCCAGTCTGCCACTGCTTAATTGGCAGACACATGAGCACAGGCTAACTCAGTACTGGAATCAGAAACTTGGAGAAATAATGAAGAAAAAGGAAACAGAAAAATCCAAACAGTCATGGGTATTAAACTAAACACATAATTAAATGTGACCCTCTTACAAGCAGATGCTAGGGAATAAATTCTGTACTGCATAAAAACCATTTAGCTTCCAGGTTTTTTGTCAAAGCTTAATTGAAAAAACTGAAGTTAGATAGAAGCTACTATGCACAGCTGCAGAAAATGTTGCATGTTGCACTCTCAAGTTTTAGTAAATCAACCCCCATGTTTCATAAACTGCCATGTTTTTTCTTTCAGAAATCCTTGTTTGCATTTCAGCTCTACTGATCTCTACCAAGGTTTTTACACTCATTTCAATAGTAGCTGCCTGTCACTGATCAGGGTGGGCTTCCTGAGCATGCCAATAGGAGATCATGCCTACTTAAAGTGGTTTTGCCCCAAAAAAAAAAAAAAATTGGCTTAAAAATCATAAAAAAAATAATTGGAAAAAAAAATGTTTACTCACCTATAAATGCCTGTTGCTAGGGGGTCCGTCGTAGTCTGCCACCTTCAGTGCCCGGGCACTGACATCACTTCCCCTCGGCGGCGCACAGTCATCTGGGACCTGTCACGCGTCCCAGGTGACTGAGCATCCAATCACGGCGCACGGCCCCGCTCGCGCATGCGCAGTGGGTGCCCGGCTGTGAAGCCACAGTCGGGGGCCCACATTAAGAATGCCGGCGCCGTGAGCGGAGCGGGGAACGAGGGGGGCCTCGTTCCCCCGCATCGCTGGACCCTGGGACAGGTAAGTGTCCGATTATTAAAAGTCAGCAGCTGCAGTATTTGTAGCTGCTGACTTTAAAAAAAAAAAAAATTGTGGGCCCTCCTCTTTAATGTCTCCATGTTACAGGGTGACAATGCAGGTGTGCATTGGGAGACAGATGTCACCCTATATCAGAATGGGCCTCAACAAGGACTCATGGAAGGTTTGTCACATACTACTTTAATGAAAACTGTAGATTTCAAATGATTAATGATTTTTGAAATTGCATTGCCATGTAAAAGGATTATATGGTATATTAGTGATTGGGTTTACATTTACTGAAACAACAAAAATCTCAGTCTTACCTTATGGGTGCTGAAAATATTGGTGCTAAATGCTACTAGGTGTTGTGTCAAATACCACTTGTGAAAACCTTTGGCAGTTGGACACATGGAGACTGAGAATGTTCAAGCAAAAATTTGTCCGAATCTTCACTCCAACTATCCAATCATTATGAAAAGCTAATTTCTGTTTACTTATTTAATCTGTACAGGATTGGATATCCTTTAATAAGCCAGCCCAATGATCTATGGAGAAGGATCAACCAGTTTGCACTCCTCGCCTTGGCTTATGGATATGTGACTAGCGTGGGAGGGTGGATGCTGGAGAAGCAGGACAGGAAAGTCCTTTACCCTTTTAGTTTAAATATTATTTAATATGTTTCAGGAAAACTGTTAATACAGCTTTGAAGAATAAGGACACTTTGCCCCTCATTATGGAGAAAATGTGTAAACAATACTACATGAGTAGGTATATTATGCAAGACATACAGGTAAATATCTAGCAGCGGGCAGGTAAAAAATCTAAATAATAAGGATATATGCAAAGATTGAACATATGAAATCCTATTTGGAGAATTAACTAACTCTAGAGCCAGGAATCACATGTTTGCTCTCTGTCTAAAAACAATGAACTCACAATTTAGAGGACCATAATTACACATTTTTCTTACTGTGTTATGTTGTATGATAAAGTAATTAAGGTACCTTATTTTGGATGTATTTCAGAAGATTGAATTTCTCAGCATACATTCGGAAATATTCCATAATTCTGGAGTTATGCATGTAGTTGGGGAAATCCTCTGGTGCTGGAAAATCACTAAAGCACATCATCTCCTTAGAAGTGTTAATAACGACAGATTTATAGATGCTGGCCCTGCCATCTTCAGGCTCATCCTATGGCAAGAACATGTATTAGATTAATTTTTTATGGATCACAGACAGCATAGATAAAGAGAGACCCATCAAAGACATTTAGATTATTTTACTGGTTTTTACAATTGAGTGTGCTTTGTTTTATGAATAATTTCGTATCTGACATAGCGTGAATAGGCTTAAGCCTTGTACACACGGTACGAAAATCAGGCTGTTGTCTGAAGTTCTTAACATTAGTACGCTCCTTTCAACAATTGTTTTCCAATTTTCGGCCAACAAATGTTGAATTACAGGCTAGTAAATTCTGTCAAACGAAAGCTCCACGTCAGATTTTCAGATGGTGAGTACACAACTCCGTAACACAAAAGTTGAAAGTAAAAACATGCATGCTCAGAATCAATGCTCACCAAACATGAAATTAGCAGAAGGGGCCCAAAGGGTTGCGCTCCAGAGCTGAAATTCCTCGTAGTACGTCACTATGTTTGTGTTTGTGGCACGACAATTTGTGTAACGTTAGTATGCAAGACAAGATCCTGGCACACACCATTTTGACAAAAATCAGATGCTTGTTCGTCCAACAATTGTACCATGTGTACGAGGCTGTAGTGTCCAAAGTTGCAAAAAAAATGCTTATTAGAGGGATTTCAACCTACTTGCCCATGGGAGGCAGGTAGGTGGCCTATAACAATCCCTGTCTGTGCTAGATACCTCCCTTGGGCACTAGGGATGATTAAGAGCAATCCTTATCTTTACTGGTAGTAGTAAATTGAAGCTGGAGAACTTTTATGTATTTGCTTATTTGATGGCTTACCTGTTATATATTGAGAAACTTCTAATTTATAAAACTGGCTTTACACTCACCTTGTATCTCCAGAGTCCTCCAATATCATCAGTTTTTTCAAAGCATGTGGGCTCCAGTCCCTCATCAAGACAACACTTGATAGCTGTCAATCCACTGGCTCCTGCACCAATCACAGCAACTCTCTTCACCATTTTCTGCACACAACAGCATTGTATTAATATCATAAATATCTTTGGGGGAAAAAACCTATTGGGTATAAGCAAATTCAAAAAAATGATTATGTGTAAAATAATACACTCTTTGCTAGAGTATAGCATATTTTCAGCAAGCGTATAGTTTTAATTATGTTTAGAGATCATTCGAAAATTATATTTTAAAACAGATTGTTCTACGTGAGGAGCATGTAAATCCTTGGGGTACTTCAAGGTATACAATGAGGCAATTTAGGGGCTGCATCCTGTATGGGCAGATATCAATTCTTCTCCATCAGTTATCTAACAAGAGGGTCCCTTTATTTGACATATGTTGAGACATGAAAGCAATGATCCAACAGTCATTTGTTGACCGTTACCATTTCTGACTAGTGATGAGCAAAACAATACTCCAAATTTATAGTTCTTCAACTGAATCATTTTGACTCAGGTGGAAGTGGAAGATGGGCTCCCCATAATGCCTGGGAAGTCCAAGTCTCCTCACTTTAAATCAACCAGGCAGTTAGCAAAGGTGGGAGCCTGGGCACACCCACCATAAAGAAGCAGAAGATTCTCTGCAGCAACTTTTTTTCTGCTTGCATAAAGAATACAAAAGAGCAAAAACTGTGAAAGCTACAAATATGATTTGCTGCCTAAAGGAATTATGGTCTTATGCTCATTAGACAATGCCGCCAACAACTTTCTCTGACATCTTCTATTTTACAGTGCAAGGTTTGCTGGATAATTTCTGAGCATACACATAGGGGCTACCTGGTTGGGCAGGCAGAAGATTAGGGGTTTGAAGCCTGTAGAGAATCAAAAAAAAATCCAAGAAGCGGCAGCCTTCATTCGAAAATAAGTGATTATGTGCAAATCACAACTTGTCCCTTGATCTGCACATAATGGCAATTCTAGCAAACCTGCAATGGAAAATTAAATTGGTAAATATTTAAAATAAAAATTCAGAGAAGATCGCGCACACACAAACTACTCACTTCTAATGATTTTTGATGGAAACCAACCTTAGCAGAACCATATTTCAGCCCCTTCAGTCTTATGGTGCATTCATAACACCCTCACCCCAGATATTGTATATCCATATCCAGATCAGGAACAGGCTGCCAGCACCACCAACATATGTGAACAAATTGGTCCCCCCCTCTCTGAATGATATTTAACCAGCACTACTGCTTGACCTGTTTTGTCCATAATTGGTGATCCTGAAACCCCTTCCCAAGAATCTCTACAGGAATTCGAGGCTGCTTAGCTTTGAGGGTGTTCAATCATTTCATCTGGAAGAATGTTTTTGGTATAGGTTTCATGGGCACAATTAACTCCAAAAGACCAATTTTTCTGCACCTGTCTGACAGGTGCATATCATTGCAATTTTTTACAGCAAGGCAAATTCTTGCTTTCATCAAGATTATCTCTATAGGGTTGCGGTGGGAAGGCGACTTCTATCCAAAGTCAAAGTGACTCCAGAATGTATCCAAAAATCTCTAATCTTGTTCCCAAAGCACTGCATTGCGGCCTCATCATACACACTGGCTCCACAGCTGTTGCTGAGCAAAATAAATGCAGCTTGCAGGAAAAAAATCATTTTTTTGGCTTTATAAATTCAATTATTGCTGCAGCAGATTCTAGACATGGTACAGATCTGCCACTTTACAGTTAGACTAAGCCCCCCCCCCCCCCCCCTCGGCACTATGTTGGCAGGATTTTTTCTTTTTTAGGCTTTCACTCTAAAGATTAAAAAATCACTGCTCATTTAAAAATGACGTTTTTCACAAACTTTTGTTTTATTGATCCATGTCCCCCAGGGCAGGACCCAGACCCCTATCACCATTGTATGCCTAATTACTTGCATTTAAGCCTTCAAAATGGACACTTTTGATATTTTACGTTCGGGTCCCGTTGACTTTAAAGGGGGTCGTTATTTAGGTCCGAACTTTCGCGGTGTTCAGACGTTCTGCTCCGAACCGAACAGGGGTCCATTCGGCCAAGCCCTAATCTAAAATAGGAACAAGAATAGGGGTAAAATCTTCCAATGGGGATGGATATCCCTGTGCTTAAGAAGGTACTTACTGAGCCTTTGAAGAGATTTCCTCTGCTTTCCTGCTGTTTCTCCAGGACAGAAAGTAAATAGAAATTTACTAACCTAACTAATACAGCCATGGTCCCCTCGTGTTAAATGATGTACCCCACCTCTAACCCCCAGAATGAGAGTCAAGCATTACTGCCAAAACCCATGCTCTCAGTTTTCAAACTTTAAAGCTCATAATTCTCACCCATTCTCTGGCACTGATGAACAAAAGGCCTGTATGCACACTAATCCAGCTGCAATGCTACCCTCTGGGCCATAGTCACTCTCATACACTGGCTTCTTTAACCACTTGCTTACTGCGCACTTAAACCCCAGACCAATTTTCAGCTTTCAGCGCTGATGCACTTTGAATGACAATTGCGCGGTCATACAACACTGTACCCAAATTAAATTTTTATCATTTTTTTACCACAAATAGAGCTTTCTTTTGGTTGTATTTGATCACCTCTGCGGTTTTTATTTTTTGTTAAAAAAAAATTAAAAAGACCAATTTAAAAAAAAATTATATTTTTTTATATTTTGTTATAAAATGAGTCTGCACTGATGGGCACCGATGGGCTGCATGGATGGGCAATTATGGGCTGCATTTAAGGGCACCAATAAGGCAGCACTGGTGGGCACTGATAGGCGGCACTGGTGTGCAGTGAGAGGTGACACTGAGAGGTGGCACTGATGGGTGGCACTGAAGGGCATTGATAGGTGGCACTGGTGGGCACTGAGAAGTGGCACTAATAGGTGGCACTGGTAGCTGGCAGTGATGGGCACTGATAGGTGGCAGTGATGGGCACTAATGGGTGGCAGTGATGGGCACTGATGGGTGGCAATAATGGGTACTGATCTGCACTGGTAGGTTACACTGATAGCCAGCTCTGCTAGGTGGCACTGATGAGGCACTGATTGGCACCACTGGTGGGCATTGATAGGTGGCACTTGTGGGCATTGATAGGTGACACTCATGGGCATTGATAGGTGGCACTGGTGGGCACTGTGCGCACTGACAGGTGGCACTGGCAGGCGGTAATTGTGGGCACAGATGAGGCAGATGTGCCTCCTTCCTCTTTGGGACTGATGTCCCTTGCACATAAGCCGGTGATCAGCTTTTTTTTTCTCCTCACGCTGTTAGCGTGAGGAGAAAAAACAGACGATTACCAAGCTTTTGTTTACATCACGTGATCAGCTGTCATTGGCTGACAGCTGATCATGTGGTAAGGGGCCGGAATCGGGCCCTTACTCGGATCTGTGATCACCCGAGTCTGAGTGACTCAGTGATCACAGCGTGCGCCGCGCGTGCCCTGCAGGGGGCGTGCGGGGAGCGTGCCAAAGGGAGGATGTCATATGTTGGCCTCCCGGAAATTCAGGTCCGCGCTGTGGCCGTCATTTGGCTATAGCGCAGACGCCAAGTGGTTAAAAAAAACACACACACATTTGACAACACACACATTTTAGTTATTGTTATCTTCATTAAAGTGAAAGTATATTATTTTTGTAATTTCAACATGATTTTTAATACTAGAGAATAAAATAAAAATAATTTTAGTAAAATAATTAGCATATTTCGTTTTCCAGCCAATAGGTGGAGCTAGGCTTATTTTCACATGTTTACCAGGCTAATCTTTATTGCTTAGCTAAAAAAAAAAAGCTCAATTTACATACAAACTGAATAAATCAGAAGAGGGACTTATCTCCTTTCCCTCCCCCTTTGCTCTGCATGGCTCTGTACAGATTAGGGAACAGCTACTTCTATGTTATGTATTGTAAATGGTTCATCCTGTATTTATCTTTTATTTGTAAAAGAAAATCTTATATTAACCCCCCTGGCAGTATTCCCGAGTCTGGCTCGGGGTGGAATTTCAGTACCACTAGCGGTAAGGCCCCTTTCACACTGGGGCGGTTTTCAGGCGGTACAGTGCTAAAAATAGCGCCTGTACACCGCCTGAAAAAAACCGGCCCCATTCACTCCAGTGTGAAAGCCGGCGGGCTTTCACACTGGAGCGGTGCGCTAGCAGGACGGTTAAAAAAGTCCTTCTAGCAGCATCTTTGAAGCAGTATAGGAGCGGTGTATTCACCGCTCCTATACCGCTCCTACCCATTGATTTCAATGGGATACCGCGGTAATACTGCGGCAATACCGCCGCAAAGCGCCGATACGGCTGGCGCTTTGCAGGGGATTTTAACCCTTTTTCGGCCGCTCGCGGGGGTAAAACCGCTCCGCGAGTGGCCGAATACCGCGGCTAAAATGACGGTAAAGCAGCGCTAAATATAGCGCTGCTTTACTGTGGCCGCGGCTCCCGCCCCAGTGTGAAAGGGGCCTAACCCTGAGCCAGACTCGGGATCGCATTGCAGGATACAGGGAGGGTTACTTACCTTGTCCCCTGGATCCTGCGATGTCTCCCCGCTGTGTGTGCGAGCTCCTCTGCTCGATTCACACAGTGCCCGAGTGCCGCTGAGCTCCGTTCCCTTACTACGCTGCGACGCATGGGAGCGGAGATTGGCGCCAAATTCTAAAAAGTAAAAACACACAATACATACAGTATACTGTAATATTACAGATTACAGTAGTTGTAGTTTTATATTATAAATACATTTTTTTTCTGCCTGGAATTTGGAGATTGTCCATAGCAACCAAAAGGTGTCCCTTTATGTCAAAAGTGGTTTTAGACCACCTAGAAAACAGCGATAATAAATTAGAATCACTTGCAGAATTGAGCGATAGTGATTTGTGGGGAAATTCATCATCAAACACTAAAAGTAATGACAACGACAATTCTGCAACTGAGCAGATTTCAGTGTTTTTGATTTGATTACATTATTGAATCATTTTTATTATTATTATATTATTATTTGTTATAATTATTTATAGTTATTTATTATATTATAATTTATGATTTTGTGTTTCCAACTTTATCATACCCGGGATGTCTACTAGACTCTGGTTTGGACAGATTTAAGTGAGTTATTCCTAAGAATTGCAGCCCTACAATATAAAACGCCAAATTTTCATGCAAAATAATTGTACCGCTTTCAGCACCTAAAATCAGAAATAATCATACCGCCAGGGAGGTTAAAAACCAAAAAAAAACTGCACTATTTACCATTATCTTTTTTTTTTAGGCTATCACATATATAGTAGTACACAATACTATGTTCTTCATTGCTTTCTATATGTAAACAGCAGAACAGTGGTGAACTATTTTTGCATTTTTATTGCTCCAAGAATGGGCACACAGTTACTAGTACTCTATTATTTACTTTATTGCAGTGCAGAAAATATGAAAAACACATATATGTGACTGAAATAACTATATTATTTTCAATGTAAGAACTACACAATAACCCAAGAATTGTTAAAAAACAAGAAATGCAATCCTTAAATAAAAAAATAAAAAAAAAGAAAACAAGAAAAAAAAAACCTTGGATCCTGCACCTACCTTATTTTCTTCTAACATCCAGACTATCACAGGTATTAGTAACCTGCTTCTAAACAGACAAATCAAGATTTCTTGTGAAAAATTAACCAGTGATGACCTTGCAGCAACACAGTTTTCAGCTGTTTTTCATGAAAATATTTACAATGCCCTTTGAACTGGAATAAAGCTCAAAGGTTCTGCTATAGTATGCAAACGATTCCACTCGATCAAATGCCATCTTGTAAGACAGCTTGCTCAAAGCAAAATTATATTGCTTCTATATACGTAGATAATCAATAAAAATAGATATTGTGGTTGATTTACTGATACTTGCTTGCATCAGCACTACTTCACTGTATTTACTAGGCAAAGGGGAAATTCCCTGGCAAAGTGAACAGTCTATTTGCCTTTAGTGAATCAACCCCATTGCCTTTTAAATTATTTGTCATTATTTTTTTATTTTTTATTATTCCTGTTATTTTATAATGTATCCACTTGTTTATATTGTTGTATATGTGTTTATTGTATGCATTTGGCATTTGAGGTCATTTGTATTGTTGTCTGTGAAGATTATTATCCTTAAGGTTATTGTAAAGATAGTTGATCTCATAGACTGGACTTGTTCCGTAATGTTGAAGATGTTTCGCTGCTTATCTTCTATGCAGCATCTTCAGTTCTAAAGAATGTCAACAACATAACCACCCATTGGACTATGTAATTAGCACAGGGAATGGATTGTGTAATTAGAATAGGGTTGTTTTACAAACTTTCACATCTCTCATCATGTTCTTGGAAAATCCACATTAACACATATAGTGTTAATTGTATTGTATTAAGGTCATGGAATCACCCACATGACTATAAATGCTGGGGTACAGGCATACCCCACTTTTAAGTACACAATGGGGTTTATTTACTAAAGCTGGAAAGTGCAAAATCAGGCTCACTTCTGCATAGAAACCAATCAGCTTTTAACCCTAGCTTGTTCAATTAAGCTTTTGTAATAAAACCTGGAAGCGCATTAGTTGCTATGCAGAAGTGAGCCTGATTTTTCACTTTCCAGCTTTAGTAAATAAACCCCATTGTGTACTTAAAAGTGGGGTATGCCTGTATATTCCTGACACTCATCAGAGCTAAAAAAAATCTACTTGGACAAGCTTAAAAACATCTTTAACCTAACAGAAGGTGTCCAATTAAACATGACTACTACTAGCAACTTGTAACATTTTTTGTATTTCTATTATATGTTCTTGTTCATATTGTTATATACTGTATGTGTTAATTATAAAGAATTTGCAATTTTATGAATCACCACCCACCCTGCGTGACTTCCCCCTACCATGAATCCCAGGCCCTCCTGTCCCACCTACAGGCCTGGGACAGGCATAGCAGGTGTTGCCAGGCAGGGCAGAGGTAGCTCAGTGAACATTCACTGATCCTTCTTCCACTTAGTAAACCGGGAAGTGACATGTATTACATAGTTAGTTAGGTTGAAAAAATACACAAGTCCATCCAGTTCAACCACAAAAAAAAAATATATATATATATCATACAATCCCATATACCCCATTCTATACCCACAGTTGATCCAGAGGAAGGCAAAAAAAAACCCAGCAGAGCATTCTCCAATTTGCTAAAGCAGGGGAAAAAATTCCTTCCTGATCCCCCGAGAGGCAATCGGATTTTCCCCAGATCAACTTTACCTATAAATGTCAGTACCCAGTTATATTATGTACATTTAGGAAAGTATCCAGGCCTTTTTAAAGCAATCTACTGAGCTGGCCAGAACCACCTCTGCAGGGAGTCTATTCCACATTTCCACAGCTCTTACTGTGAAGAAACCTTTCTGTATTTGGAGATGAAATTATTTCACTTCCTGCTTCAGAGCTATCACTCCGCAAGTGCGCCGCCACATAAATGGCAAATAGCGCACGATCTATGCTCCATTAGCTTCAGTGGGGTGAAGGGGAGACACCAGGGGTCTGATAGACCCCTGATGTCTCATTAAAGAGAACCTGTCACAAGCTATATGCTATCACATAGGAGGCTATTGGTCCCTTATATGATAGTAATAAAGTTATGTAAAAATGTGTTAAAATTTAAAAGAACTTTTAAAAAATAAAAAAATTACAGTCCCCCCCCCCCCACCTGACATTCACACATATGCATATGCAAACGCAAGTGTTGACTGCATAAAAACAATAGTTGTGCTACGCATGTCATATATCGCTGCACAAGCTGGAGTGAGTGCAATAATTCTAGGATCATTATTCATTGTTAGTTTTTAACTGATGACCTGTAAAAACTTTTTAAGCATTGCCAATGGAATATTTTTGGTACTGAAGTTTGTCGCCGTTTTGCAGGCACAAAATTAAAGGATTAGCATGTAGCATGTATCTAATTACCACAATTTTAATCTCCAGTATCTGCTTTCAGAAAATATATAATGTTTGGGGGTTATAAGTAATCTTCAAGCATGGGCGTACCTAGAGCATTTGGCACCTGGGCAACTCCTATATCTGCCACCCCCCCCCACTTTAAAATGTAAAAATACCCCAATGTGTCCCCTGCATACCTCTGCATTCCCCAATATCTCTTTGTCACTACTTTGTACCCCCTCTCTACAACTGGACCCCTTTACATTACACAGCCCCCCACAGCTCTGGACCCCTTTACATTACACAACCCCTGCACCTCTGGACCCCTTTACATTACACAACCCCTGCACCTCTGGACCCCTTTACATTACACAACCCACTGAACCTCTGGACCCCTTTACATGACACAACCCCCTGCACCTCAGGACCCCTTTACATTACAAAACCCCCTGCACCTCTGGACCCCTTTACATTACACACCATGCACCTCTGGACCCCTTTACATTACACAACCCTGCACCTCTGGACCCCTTTACATTACACAACCCCTGCACCTTTAGACCCCTTCACATTACAAAACCCCCTGCACCTCTGGACCCCTTTACATTACACAGCGCCCCTGCACCTCTAGACCCCTTTACATTACACAACCCCCTGCACCTCAGGACCCCTTTACATTACAAAACCCCCTGCACCTCTGGACCCCTTTACATTACACAACCCCCTGCACCTCAGGACACCTTTACATTACAAAACCCTCTGCACCTCCTTGACCCCTTTACATTACACAGCACCCTGCACCTCTGGACCCCTTTACATTACACAACCAACTGCACCTCTGTACCCCTTTACATTACACAGCACCCTGCACCTCTAGACCCCTTTACATTACACAACCCCCTGCACTTCTGGACCCCTTTACATTACACAACCCACTGCACCTCTGGACCCCTTTACATTACACAACCCCCTGCACCTCAGGACTCCTTTACATTACACAGCACCCTGCACTTTTGGACCCCTTTACATTACGCAGCACCCTGCACTTTTGGACCCCTTTAAATTACACAGCACCCTGCATCTCTGGACCCCTTTACAAAGCACCTTGCACCTCTGGACCCCTTTACATTACACAACCCCCTGCACCTCAGGACCCCTTTACATTACACAACCACCTTCACCTCAGGACACCTTTACATTACAAAACCCTCTGCACCTCCTTGACCCCTTTACATTACACAGCACCCTGCACCTCTGGACCCCTTTACATTACACAACCAACTGCACCTCTGTACCCCTTTACATTACACAGCACCCTGCACCTCTGGACACCTTTACATTACACAACCCCCTGCACCTCTGGACACCTTTACATTACACAACCCACTGCATCTCTGGACCCCTTTACATTACACAACCCCCTGCACCTCAGGACCCCTTTACATTACACAGCACCCTGCACTTTTGGACCCCTTTACATTAAGCAGCACCTTGCACTTTTGGACCCCTTTACATTACACAGCACCCTGCACCTCTGGACCCCTTTACATTACACAGCACCCTGCACCTCTGGACCCCTTTACATTACACAACTCCTTGCACCTCTGGACCCATTTACATTACACAACTCCCTGCACCTCTGGACACCTTTACATTACACAGCACCCTGCACCTCTGGACCCCTTTACATTACACAGCACCCTGCACCTCCTGGACCCCTTTACATTACACAGCACCCTGAAGCCTTTGGGTTCACACTGGTGTCCTGGAGTTTGTCGCAGTGCTGGGGTATACGCAGTTTTTCGGCATTTTATCCCCATTTTTAGCTGCAGTCCCACAGACTTCTATTAGTATCAGGAACCTCGGCCGTCGCGCACTGTAGTGCGCATGCGCACGGGGCTGGCGCTCCGGCGCACAGGAAGAGATGGGGTAATGCTGCGGCGGCGCACGCGCGCTCGCGGCTCCACTGAGCGGCGCGCGCGCGCATGCGCACTGGCGTACGCCCCATGTGACCAACCAGCTGGCCTATAAAAGAGAGGCCTTCACACCAAAACAATGCTGGTTCGTCTCTCAGCTGTCCCTTGTTCCTTGTACCTGTACCTGCTGTTTGCTTTCTTGATTGATCACCTGTTGCCGACCCGGATCACCTTGACCATCCTGCTTCTCTCCAACCTTGACCCTTGGCTTGCCTACCGGACTTCCCATTGTCTCCAGTGTTTGACCCTCGGCCTGTACCTTCGGATATCTGCTCCTTGCTGCCAGTACCTGACCCTCTGCCTGCCTTTGACCCTGCCTTGTCTCTCCGCCTGGTTACCTTGCTCTGGACTTGTCTACCCGTGTTTGACCCCCTAGCTTGTGCCTGACTAACCTTCTGTGTTTTACCTCCAGCCTGCCTACCGGTGTTTGAGCCTCAGCCAGGATCCCAGCTTCCAGCACATCTCCTATCTACAGCACCTAGGCCCACGCCTAGCCATCACCAACAGGTGGCTTGTGCCTCTTGGTGCCAACTGCCTTCTGTGCCATCTCCAGGGGCAGTGGGCGCTGAGTCGCAAGGGCAACCGCTCTCGGCATCTTGGCCTCGGTGAGTACTTGATCCCCTGATAGTACGAACCAGCCATGACAGAGGCCAACAGAGCGGGATCTCCTTTGGAGATGTTATGTCAACAGGTGTCTGCCCTCATGGAGGCGGTGCAGAAATTACAGGAAGGCTATGCCCAGGTTGATACCCGCCTCCAACAACTGGCAACTGCTTCTCCTCCTGCCAACCCAGCTTCCGGGGCAGCCAGCGGGGCCTCCGCACCTCAAATGCAAAACCCACCTGCTATGATGATGGCTGTGCCAGAACCCAGGGTACCTATCCCTGAGCGTTTTTCAGGCGACCGTAGAAGATTCAGGTCATTCAAAAACGCCTGCTCCCTGTATCTCGCTTTACAACCCCGGACCTTCTCCTCTGAAAGTGTAAAGGTGGGATTCATCATTTCTCTGCTTTCAGAAGAACCTCAGACCTGGGCTCACGGTCTCATGGAGCAAAGGAACCCCTTGCTAAACACCGTGGATTCTTTTTTTGAAGCTATGGGCCAACTGTATGATGACCCCCAACGTACTGCCACAGCCGAAGCTACTCTTCATACCCTCTCCCAGGGGAGAAGACCAGTAGAGGACTATACTGCGGAGTTCCGTAAGTGGTCAGCCGACACAACATGGAATGAGGCAGCCCTCCGCTACCAGTACCGGCTAGGATTGAACGAGAGCCTCAAGGATGAATTAGCTCGTGTTGAGACTCCCACGACCTTAGAAGAACTAATCCAGTTGACTACCAAACTGGACCGGCGCATGCGTGAGCGCCGTTCCGAGCGCCTACAAGGATCTCGACCAGTGTGGGGGTCCCCAAGAGGTCCCTCCATGTACCCAACTACTCCCTTGCCTACCGGCACCTTGGCATCAGACGGGGAACCTATGCAACTAGGTCTAGTCCGCCCCCGTCTGTCTCAGGAGGAACGCCAACGCAGACGCAGATCCAACCTATGTCTCTACTGCGGAGGATCCGGCCATTTCCTACAGAATTGTCCCATCCGGCCCAGTAAGTTGCCACCTCAACACACTATGAACTGTCAAAATCTTAACCTTGCTCAGGCTTATGTGACTCTCTCTGTCTCCCTACAGCTGGCGGGAAAGAGGATTCGGTTACCGGCCGTAATTGACTCAGGGGCTTGCAGCTGCTTTTTAGACATCTCCGTTGCCAAGGAATGGCAGATCCCATACGTTAATAAAGGAAAACCACTATTGGTCCACTTGGCTGACGGGTCCCTGCCACATTCGGGGCCAGTAACACTGGAGACCGCACCTATCCTTACCACCACGGATTCTGGACATCAGGAGCTTCTACGCTTCGACCTCATCTCATCCCCAATGTTCCCTATTATTCTAGGACTTCCTTGGCTACAAGCCCATGATCCTCAGATCCATTGGGACCGGAAAGAGGTCTCCTTTTCCTCTCCATACTGCCATTTACATTGCCTGACACCACCTCCAAGTGCTCATCTGGCTGTTGTCATGGCACCTGAAAACCTGCAACACATTCCCCCAGCTTACCAGGACTTTAAGGATGTGTTTGATAAAAATAAGGCCGATCATCTACCTCCACACCGGGCCTATGACTGCCCTATTGAATTACTCACTGGGTCTGAGATCCCGTTCGGACGCATATTTCCCCTGTCGGAGACCGAGTTAAGGGCTCTTAAAGCTTATATTGATGAGAACCTCGAGAAAGGATTTATTCGGCCATCCACTTCCCCAGCCAGGGCTGGCATTTTCTTTGTAGGCAAAAAGGATGGCTCACTTCGACCCTGCATCGATTATAGGGAGCTAAATAAAATTACTGTCAAAAATCGGTACCCACTACCGCTTATCCCAGAGCTCTTCCAGCGGTTTCGAACAGCCAAGGTGTTTTCCAAACTCGACCTGCGAGGTGCCTACAATCTCGTCAGGATCCGCGCAGGGGATGAGTGGAAGACAGCTTTCAGGTCTAGGTTTGGCCACTTTGAATATCTCGTGATGCCTTTCGGCCTATGCAACGCTCCGGCCACTTTTCAACACTTGGTGAATGACATCTTCAGAGAACACTTGGATGATTTTTTAGTCGTTTATCTGGATGACATCCTCATCTTTTCAGCAACCTTGGAACTCCATCGGGAACACGTCAGATGGGTACTTACCGTCCTCAGGGCCCATCAACTGTATCTCAAGGCGGAGAAATGTGAATTTGAAAGATCTACAGTCCAATTCTTGGGATTCATCATCTCCACAAGGTACGTCGATGGATCCTCAGAAAGTCAAGGCAGTAGTAGAGTGGTCACCTCCAAAAGATAAAAAGGCGGTGCAACGATTCATTGGCTTCGCCAATTTCTATCGGCGGTTCATCGTGGGATTCTCTGCCATCGTTGCCCCGATTACTCAACTAACGCGCCAGCAAAACCGCTTCCAGTGGACTCCGGAGGCTCAGGAGGCCTTTATCAAGTTGAAAACACTTTTCACCACTGCCCCCATTTTACGGCATCCGGACCCGCTGCTCCCTTTCGTATTGGAGGTAGACGCCTCAGATTCGGCCACTGGGGCCATTCTCTCTCAACGGCACGGGCCAAAGGCCCTTCTCCATCCGGTGGCTTTCGCCTCCCGGAAATTAAGTCCTCCCGAGAGGAATTACGACGTGGGTGATCGAGAATTACTGGCTATCAAA